>VYZP01045120.1:20904-36699 GCA_013400635.1 Hypocryptadius cinnamomeus
AAAAAAAAAAAAAGATACTACCGTGTTGGCAGGCTCCTCGTCCCTCCCCGTCCCTCCCTCCTGGCAGCTGGCAAAGCCCGCACGAGAGGAGGATGCTCAGCCCGGGCACGGTGTTAACCCAATGCAGCAGAAGTGGGGGAGCAGAGGATGGGGGTGTCCCCCCCCCAGACCCCGCCATGGCACGGGAATGCCCCTGGAGTGGTTCTTGCTGGGGTTTGGCAGCTTCAGCTGGACGGGGAGGGGGCCGCGGGCGGGGGTCCCGGTAGCCAGCAGAGGCTTTGTCATGTAAAACTCCTTTTGCTGCGGGGCCGAGGTGGGTGGAGGCGCCGTCCGAGGGCTGGAGGAGCCCAGGGGCTTTGCCAGCCCCGCAAGGGTGGTGGGAGCAGCCAGAGCCGACTAGGCAGCACGGCACTCAGAGCCAAGTCCGGTCCGTGCCTCAGTTTACCCACATGCTTCTGCGTCAGGACCAGGATAATTTATGCGTCTTTAGGCTGCAATGCCGAAAATCCTGGTTCCTGCAGGAATGTTGGGGACCTGGGCACCAGTGGGGTCCGGTGGGCAGCTGGCACGCCCCATTTGCAGACTCAAGCCCCTTGGCAGAAGGGCAGCACCCAGGAGCTGGCATCAGGGATTTTTTTAAGCAGATCTCGCCGAAACTTTCCCTGGCACGGAGCATTCCCTGCCCGGGGGGGCGGCGCGGAGCCTGCCAGGGAATTGCTCGGGTGAGTTTGCAGAAAGCCACAGCTCCTGAGCTGAATTAATTATTTGTCACCCTGGGAAATAATTGCAGGCGGCAGAGTCGGCCTCGGCAGTGCAGCAGTTCGGGGGGGGAGTGGCCAGTGGGGGATGCTCGGACACTCAAACCACAGGGCTGGACACTCACACTCACACCACAGGGCTGGACGCTCACACCCACACTCACACCGTGGTGCTGGACACTCACACCCAGGGCTGGACACTCACACCACAGTGCTGGACACTCACACCCAGGGCTGGACACTCACACTCACACCACAGGGCTGGACACTCACACTCACACTCACACTCACACTCACATCCACACCACGGTGCTCGGGCACTCACACCCACACTCACACTGCTCTCTGCCCTGCCAGGATGGGCACCAGGACGTGCATGGGTGAACCCCCAGGGCTGCCCCGTCCTCCCCATCCCAGTCCCAGCCCGTGAGCTCCCATCCTGCCCCCGATGGGAAACCCACCCCAGAAATGCACTTGGTGGGACAGGCTGGGGCTGGGGAGCTGTGCAGTGCCTGCTCAGCAAGGAGCCTCTCCCACCCTCATTGGGAACAAATGTTCCCTGAGCCTGGGGTTTGGTGTTTGCAGGGACCCTCGTGGCAGGGAGGAATGATGAATCTGACTCCATGCTCTCAGAAGGCTCATTTATTACTTTATTATGTTGTATTAAAGAATGCTAAACTATACTATACTGAAGAATACAGAAAGGATACTTACAGAAGGCTAAAAAGATAATAATGAAAACTCGTGACTCTCTCCAGAGTCTGCCACAGCTTGGCCCTGACTGGCCATTGAGTCAAAACAACTCACAGCAGAACCCAATGAAACAATCACCTGTGGGTAAACAATCTCCAGACATGTTCCAAAGGAGCACAACACAAGAGAAGCAAATGAAATAAGAATTGTTTTCCTTTTCTCTGAGGCATCTCAGCTTCCCAGGAGAGAAATCCTGGGCGAAGGGATTTTTCCAGAGAATGTGAATGCCACACTGGGGTTTCCTTGCTGGCTCGGAGGGAACTTTCCAGGGCTGCTGCTGTGCCAGCTCCTCCCCAGGGCAGCTCCTGGTCCTTCCTGGCTGTTGGCATCCATGGGGTGAAGTCCTTTGTCCTCACAAGGGGTCCCCAGCTGGGTGATAATGAGCATTGACTCCATGATTCACAGAAGGCTGATCAATCTCTATCTTTATTATGTATTATTATTAATATTTATTGAATATTATTATTAATATTTATGATATATTGTTAATACTTATTCTATATTATTAATATTTTAATTAATATTTAATACTATTTTGTTAATTTATTTATTTTTAAAAATTATTAATTTAATTTTATTTATATTATTAATATTCCTTTTATAAACAAACAGGTGTATTGTTTACAATATTTACAACACAGGTGGACCTAATTGCTCCTCCAACCCAAACCCCATCACCACTGGCTAATTAAGAAAGCACCCTTTGGTAAAATCCAAATCTCCATAACACATTCCTCGTGCTCACGCCACCAGGTGCAGCAAGTGAAGATAGGAATTGTTTCTCATTCTTTTCTCTGACCTTCTCACAGCCTTTTCTCAGGCACCGCCTGGGAAAGTTGTGTGATTGCTGCCACCATCCTTGGGACATCCAGCTCCTGGAAGGGGCAGGAGGGAAGGGAGGGAAGCAGGGAGGAGCAGGGCACAGCCCCTGTTAGACACCCCAGAGGATCCCCAGCCCTTCCTGCAGCTCTGGAGATGCTCTGGCTCAGCCCTCCCCAGCAGCCAAGGGCTTGGAAAGGTATGGGGGACCCCCACAGGGACCCCCAACAACCCCAGCCCCCCCAGCCCCAGCTGTGCTCAGGCTGGAAGGGCCTCAGTGCCCATCTGTGCTTCCTCCTCCTCCCCCTCTTCCTCCAGCCCTGCTCAAAGTCACGTACCAGCCCATGCCACGCACCCTGTGCCAAGCACGAGCCAGCTCCCAGCCTGGGACTGCGGGGCACCCTCAAACTGCCACCCCCACAAAGCTCTGCCATGCTGAACGGCCACCCCAGCACCCCACGGGGACAAACTCCATGTTCCCAGGGGGTCCTGACCCTGGGAACCCCCCAGTGGTGCCATCCCAGGGGATTGTGACCCCAAGAACCTCTTAGGGGCACAGACATCTCATTCCAGGGGGTTCTGACACCAAAAACCTCTCAGGGGCACAGACATCCCATTCCCAAGGGGTTCTGAACCCAAAAACCTCTCAGGGGCACAGACATCCCACTCCCAGGGGGTTCTGACCCCAGGCATTCCCCAGAGGTCCAGACATCCGCATCCTGGGGCATCCTGAGCTCAAACATCCCCCAGGGACACCAACATTCCCATCCTGGGGCATCCTGAGCTCAGACACCTCTCTGGAACATGGACATCCCCATCCTGGGGTGTCCTGAACTCGAACATCCCCATCCTGGGCATCCTGATCCCCAGCATCCCCCAGAGACACAGACATTCCCATCTTGGGGTGCCCTGAACTCAGACATCCCCCCGGGACACAGACATCCCCATCTTGGGGCATCCTGAGCTCAAACATCCCCCAGCGACACCGACATTCCCATCCTGGGGCATCCTGAGCTCAAACATCCCCCAGCGACACCGACATTCCCATCCTGGGGCATCCTGAGCTCAAACATCCCCCAGCGACACCGACATTCCCATCCTGGGGCATCCTGAGCTCAAACATCCCCCAGGGACACAGACATCCCCATCCTGGGCATCCTGATCCCCAGCATCCCCCAGGGACACAGACATTCCCATCTTGGGGTGCCCTGAACTCAGACATCCCCCAGGGACACAGACATCCCCATCTTGGGGCATCCTGAGCTCAGACACCCCTCTGGGACATGGACACCCACATCCTGGGGCATCCCTGGGCTGCAGGATTTGGACCATCCTGCTGAGCCCTGCTGCTGGCTGAGAGAGAGGGGCCAGGCACAATGAGGAACCCCAAAAGGCAGGAGGAGGAAGAGGGGGGCAAGGCCAGGGAGGAAGGAATTGCTCACTCCCAGGGCACCTCCCAGGGCAGCCATGAGCACTGGGGGTCTTTTTGCAGCAGTTTTGGGAGCACCTGGGCATCCCAGGTGGAAAGAGGAGGTGGAAAGGAGGAAAGTGGGAGCAGCCAGGCGGTGAGGAAGGCCAGCTCTGGAGCAGATGTGCTATGGGAATTAGGAGGAGGAAGATAAAGACACAGCATCACCCCAGTGCCCAGGGCTCTGGAGACCCCAGATCAATTATTCCACCTCATCACTCCCTGTGCTCCTTAATGGCATTTCAATCTTGGCTGTGAGAGGCAAAGCAGAGCCGGGCCAAGGAGCCAGACAGGATGTCTGGCCGGAGATGAGCCGGAAAGATGATGCCTTTGGAGACCCCCGAGCCGGGTCATCCCCCCGCCGTCCCCCCTCCAGGCACCGGGGGAAAGCCCCGTCCCTGCCAGGGGCTGCTGGTGCTGCTCCCCCATACGGGGGGCGTGAGACCCCCACCAGCTCCCGAAGGGTGCGGGGGTGGAAGGAGCTCGGGGGCGGCTCTGGGTGGCTTTTGCCAGCAGAGGGGACTGTTGCTTGTCTTTCCAGAAGCGCTCGCCTAGAGCCTGTCCCGTGGGACAGCTCGGGAGGAAACATTCTTGTCCTCCTTGCCCTGGTGAGGACATAGCGGAGACCCTCCCGTGGGAAAAATCACCGTCTCCCGGGAGAAAACGCTGGCAAGTCTCTCCCCGAGCGACGTTTTCCTGCTCCTTTTGTTCGCAGAAACCTCCCGAGTTTGAAATTGTGAATCCCCGCCCCTCGCCAGCGCACTGCCCTTCCCCCACATAAGTCATCTGGGGTAAATAAAGAGACAAAATCAAAAATTCTAATCCCCAAATATCCGACCGTGGCTGCTTGACCGCGCGGGTGGAAGCTCTGACGGAAACCAAACTTGGAGCCGCCGCTTGCCAAGTTTCGGAGGCTGCCGGAGGAGCTGCTCCCGTTGGGCTCCCGGCTCCGCACAGCCCGCCAGCGACATCTGGAAAGAGGGAAGACTGCAGCTGGACACAGCTGGATGCAGCGCCCCGGGGAGGCACCGGCTGGGACCACGCGCTGAGCTGTGCAGAGGGATTTCCTATGGGTGGATCCAGGGATCTGCCCTGCCCCGGGCACCAAGAGGTGTCCTCAGTGCAGCCATCACCTCCCCAGGACTGTGAGACCCTCGGTGGGCTCCTCTGGGGCTCCTTGCCCCAGGTTTTGGAGCAGCACGGGGCTCTCAAGCCACCACCGAGGGATGCTGCAGCCAGGATGGGCATCTGCCAAGCGCCCTTGGACGTGTCCCAAGCTCCACGCCGAGCCCCACGGCAGCCCTCCAGCTCCCTGGCATGGCCCTCGGGCTTTGGGGAGGGCATTCCCAGCCGAGGCACGCCGGGAGAGGATCCAAGCCCTCGAGTCACCCTCCCGAAGTGGGAAGGAGCACCTTGCTCTTCCGCAGGGCTGGGAAATCCGAGCTCAGCGTCGAGCCCACGTGGGCCGGAGCCGGCTCGGCTGTGCAAGGGTTAAATCCGGCTGCTCGTCCGGGTCTCGGGGGCCTCCCACTCGACAGCGCAGAGTATGAATAGCTGCGCTCCCCTCTGCTCCCAGGCACTCGCTTCCCTCCCCGCCTTCCTCTGTGTCTCGGCGCTCTCCCCGCATCCTCCTGCCCCGGCATCCCCCGGCAGCGCCCATGCTGAGCACGGAGAGTTTCGCGGGGGCGAGAGCCCTGGGAGAGGAATCGCTGCAGATGTGGGACCTCAACAAGCGGCTGGAGGCGTACCTGGCCCGCGTGAAGTTCCTGGAGGAGGAGAACGAGGTGCTGCGAGCCGAAATCCAGAGCACCAAGAGCAGCCCGGCCGGGGACTCGTGGCGGGTGAAGTACGAGGAGGAGCTGCGAGCCCTGCGGGATGCGCTGGATCTCGCCTTCAGGGAGAAGTGCACGGCCGAGCTGGCCAGGGACAACCTCTACGAGGAGGTCCAGCAGGTGAAAAGCAGGTGCCAGAAGGAGCAGGCAGCCCGAGAAGAAGCTAAGAAGCAGCTGTCCTTGAGCAGGAAGGAGCTGGAGGAGGAGAGGAGAGCGCAGATCTGGCTGAAGGAGAGAGCCGTGCAGCTGGAGAAGGAGGTGGAAGCCTTGCTGGAGGTGCACGAGGAGGAGAAAGCGGGGCTGGACCGGGAGATCGCCAGTTTCTCCCACAGCCTGGAGAGTTTCCGCTGCGCCCCGGTGGCTTTCCAGCCGGTGGAGGTGGAGGATTACTCCAAGAGACTCTCGGAGATCTGGAAAGGGGCGGTGGAGACCTACAAGGCAGAGGTGGCGCAGCTGGAGGGTTCCCTGTGCCAGGCCAAGGAGAACCTGTGGAAGGCGGTGGAGGACAACCAGCAGAGCCAGCTGCAGCTGCAGCACCTGGAGAAGGACCTGGCGGGGCTCAAAGCACGCAAGGAGATGCTGGAGGAGAGCCTGGCCCGGCAGTGGCAGGAGCAGCGCGGGGAGGCAGAAAAGTTCCAGGCGAGTGAAGGTCCCCGGGGAGGGGGCAGCAGGGGGCTGGAGGTGCCTGGGGGGTACCCAGGGCACGTCCCTGAGCAGAGGGATGCGAGAGGTGGATGGGGGGAGGCAAACAGAGGGAAGAAACCCCAGGGAAGGGATGGAGATGGCCCTGGATGAGCTGGGGAGGGCAGGAGGAAGAGCAAAGTGGCTTGGGGACACCCCTGTCCCCGGCAAGACAGAGAGCCGGGGCCACCGAACTGCAGGGGAGCAGCAGCAGACACCGGGTCCTCCCCCAGCACCCTGCCGGGCTCCGGGGTGGGGATCCCGGCATCGCCGCAGCCCCCGCTGCGGGCAGGACAAACTCCCACCGACTCCGCTGCGGCTGCGATCCGACAGCTGCAAAAGCGACTCAGCGGAGGGAGGTGGAGGCGGAGTGGGCTGGAAACACCGGGGGCGGCGTGAACTCTGCCCGGGGAAAGGTCTCCCTTTGTTCCAGCTCCTGGGAGCAGCCCTGGGTGTCCTGGAGCAGAGGGTGCCGCTGGCTCCTGTCCCGATGAGCCGAGTCTGCGGGGACCGGGGGGGCTCAGGCGGGGCTGGGGGCGACCCTGACCCACCCCGTGCTGCCCGCAGCTGGCGCTGGAGGCCCTGGAGCAGGAGCAGCAGAGCCTGCGGGTGCAGATCGCCCGGGTGCTGGAGGACAGGCAGCAGCTCATGCACCTCAAGATGTCCCTCAGCCTGGAAGTGGCGACCTACAGGTGAGGTTTGGGTGGGATCGGAACCGGGCCTGGCACCGCGGCGGGCACAGGGGGGTGTTGGCAGCCCCTGTGCCCCTTGCGCGGCCCTTCCAGATGGCCCCGCACAAAGGCGGCCTGCCAGGGACAGGGGGGACAATTAGCATGAGAATGGGGCTGTCCCAGCCCGGGCGAGGGGCCTCCCCGGCAGAGCATGATGTCACCCTGCGAGGACACTAATCCCGGCCACGGGGGGATGGGAGGGGGCACAGGAGCGAGGGGGGCTCCTTCGGTGTGCTCCGAGCCGTGCCAGAGCGGCGCAAGCAGCCGTGCCTCAGTTTACCCGCCCTGGGACGCACTGTGTCCAGAGCGGCACAAGCAGCCGTGCCTCAGTTTACCCGCCCTGGGGTGCACGGGGAGCAGCCAGCACCCTGCAGCACCCATCGAGCTCCTCTCCTCCTCCTCCTCCTCCTCCAGGACGCTGCTGGAAGCGGAGAGCACCCGCCTGCAGATGCCCGCCGGGGAATTCAGGTTGGCCAACGGGGTGCGAGGTAAGGAACCCCCAGCACCACCCCAACCCCAGCCCTGGGAGGGCTCAGGAGGGTTTAAACGTGGATTTAAACACATTTTCCTGGGGGGGGGGGGGGGTTAGATGTGCTTAAATGTGGATTTAGACACATTTCCCTGCATTTTCCTGGCAGCGATAGGAAGGTGTGAACAGCGGCCGGGGGCTCTTGGCACGGGGCTCACAGCCCAGATAAGGCTTATCTGCTCCTTCACAAGCCTTATCTGCTCCTTTGCCTCGTTTTTAATTCCCTGCCTTTCATGGGAAGGGCAGGAGCGGATCTGCCCAGCCGGACAGGACGGAGGGCTGTGCTAACCAGCTGAGCATTTCCTTTTTCCTCAAAACAAAACAAAAAATGAAAATAACAAGGAAAGCTTGTCACCTGCACACTTTCCCCAGCAGCAGGACCCGGCTGTGGCTGCAGCTGGGCACAGCTGAATCCCCCGGGACCGGCAGCATCCGCTGCACTCAGGAGGGAGGAATTTCCCACTTTCCAAGAAGGAGCTGTTTAAAAATAGGAGAAGGGGCAGAGAGAGGCAGCCAGGGGCAGGGGAGGGCTGGGAGCGGCTCCTCGCCTGCTCACGGCTCCCCCTCGCTCTTTGCAGATGTCAAACTGGAGGTGAGCAGCAGCAAAGTGGTGGCAGCGAGCCCCGAGGCCAGGCGGCTGCTGCCCCGAGAGCCCCGCACCAGCCCCTTCCCCAGGGCGGAGGGGAAAGGCCAGCTAGCAAAAAAACCCCAAAGCGACATCCTGGCACCCCAAAGTGCCAGGGAGCTCCAGAAAATCACCTCAGCCCTCCGTGGCAGTGCTACCGGCAGGGCTGGGGGGGTGGGAGCCCCCACACCCAGCCCCCCCCAGGCAGGCAGAGCCGCCCCTCCGCTCTCCCCGGAGCCCCCCAGCCCCTCCCCGCCGGAGCAGGAGAGCTCTGGGGGAGAAGGTCCCGCCTGGCCGGGAGGAGACGAGGCAGCGATGATGGAGAGTCCCCTGTCCAGAGCCTCGGGGGACATTGGCAGTGCCAGCCTGCAGCCCCTGGGAGCCGCCCACAGGCTGCAGTACCCGGCCCAGCTGGTCAGCGAGGCGCTGGAGGATGCCCTCAAGGCGATGGGAGATGATGCTCAGCCCGAAGAGGAGCCCACAGCCAGCTCCACGTGGGATATCTGTGCCCCCAGCCCCATTTTCCCCCCAGAGCCTTGTGGAGAGGCTGTGCCAGAGGGGCCTGGGGAGGAGCAAGAGCCCTCGGAGGGCTCTGAGGATGGGGAGAGCCCCGAGGCAGAGCAGGAGCTCGGGGAGGTGATGCTCCAGGGGCTGGCTGGGGAGAGCAGCATCCTGCAGGTCACAGCCCCGTCCCCACCGGGCACGGCCGCTCCCTTGGGTGCCTCGGGGAGCCGGGAAGAGCTGGGAGCGTGGGGGGAGGAGGAGGAGGAGGAGGAAGAGGTACCTGCTGTGCTGAGCCCGAGGCATCCAGAAATGGAGGCCCAGGAAGGGGACAAGGATCTCTCTGGACAGACAGACAGCAGCTGGGAAAAGCCAGAGGAGAGGGCAGAGACCCCAAGCACAGAGCCATCACACCCCTCCGAGGATGAGGAGGAAGACAGGGGAGATTTCCAGGAAGAAGGAACAGATGTGCAGGAAGAGGAGTCTCCACACAGAGAAGTGGAAGCTGCTCGTGGTGTCCTTGTGGAAAACCACCTGGTTTTGGCCACAGAAGGTCACCTGGAAGAGGACTTTGCTGATGCAGAGCAGGAAAGGTCTGAGCAGCAGGAAATGCCCGTGTGTGAGATGGATCTGGCTGCAGAGAAGGAGAGGGAACAGAAGCTGTGTCCAGAGCAGGAGCCCTCGAGTGTCCATGAGGCCATCCCAGCAGAGGAGGCTTCCACAGGAGCTGAAGAAGATGCTGTGGGACAGGAGGACACAGGCAGAGTGGAAGATGCTGAGGGAGAAAAGGAAGAGGCCAGCAGGGAGGTGCTGGGAGGAGAAAATCATGGGGTAGGACAGCACCCCATGGCAGGAGAGGACCTCACAGCAGGAGAAGATCATGGGGTAGGAGAAGATCATGGGGCAGGAGAAGACTCTGAGGCAGAAGTCCATGGGGCAGGAGAAGGCTCTGAGGCAGAAGATCATGGGGCAGGAGAAGGCTCTGAGGCAGGAGAAGTCCACGGGGCAGGACAAGGCTCTGAGGCAGAAGTCCATGGGGCAGGAGAAGACCGTGGGGCAGGAGAAGATCGTGGGGCAGGAGAAGGCTTCCAGGCAGGAGAGGACCCTGGGGCAAGAGAGGCTGTGGCAGGTGACACCCTGGAGGGGGACAGCAGAGCCCCAGAGGAGCCTGAGGACCTGCAGGAAAGCGAGGGGGAGGAGCAGGAGGAGCTGGAGCCAGCAGAGGAGCCCTGGGGACAGGAGGGTGGTGGCAGTGGCCAAGAGCCCTGTCCAGAGGACTGGGAGGTGACAGCAGGGGACACTGAGGGAGTGTTGGGGCCAGAAGAGGCAGCCTGGGCAGATGACACCCCGAGCAGTGCAGGAAGGCTGGAAAGCGAGGAGAGAGGTGGCACAGGGCCAGCAGAGCTGGAGGAGGCCCAGGAAGATGATGAAGAAGATGCCAAGAGCCAGGAGATGAGCCAGCAGCAGGCACTGCCAGAGGCTGAGCCAGCAGCAGAGCTGGCATGGCAGGAGCAGCTGGGCAACGTGGCAGAGCCTGAGCCAGCCCCTCCAGGTGCCCCTGCGCAAGGGGACAGGCAGGAGCTGGAGGAGGATCCGGAGGAACCACGGGAGGTGCAGGATGAGGACACTGCTGAGGGGCTCAGCCCAGAGCTGGGGGAGCTGGAGAGCTCAGAGCTGGCACTGGGGCAGGTGCCAGGTGACAGGGACAAGTGGGCATTGGAGGAGACCCCCAAAAACCCAGAACCCACAGAGCTGGAGAGCTCAGAGCTGGCACTGGAGCACGTGCCAGGTGACAGGGACGAGTGGGCATTGGAGGAGACCCCCAAAAACCCAGAACCCACAGAGCTGGGGGAGCTGGAGAGCTCAGAGCTGGCACTGGAGCAGGTGCCAGGTGACAGGGACAAGTGGGAGTTGGAGACCCCCAAAAACCCAGAACCCACAGAGCTGGAGAGCTCAGAGCTGGCACTGGGGCAGGTGCCAGGTGACAGGGACGAGTGGGCATTGGAGGAGACCCCCAGAGACCCAGAGCCCACGGTGGGCACCGGCAGGAGGGTGGAGCTGGAGGACACCCTGCCAGACAGCACACCCCTGCACCTCTACCAAGGACAGAGCCCAGACCCTCCAGAGAGCGAGGAGACCACGGAGCCAGCGCCTGGCTGTGACACAGCCCAGGAGGGTGGAGGGTGGCTGGAAGGGAGGGACAAACCACCAACCCCCAGCATGCCAGAGAGCCCTGAAGAGGAGGCAGGAGAAGAGGAGGCAGGAGCAGAGGAGGCTGAGGAGGAGGAAGGTTATTTCATGGTCTCTGCTCCCAGCCAAGAGGTGGCCAGCTCAGAGGAAGCCGAGATCCCTGAGGACTTTGAGGAAATTAAAGTGGAAACAACTGAAGGCAGCCAAGAGGATCTGGGGGCTCCTGGAGAAGCATCTCCAGTGCCAGAGGGCAAGGAGCACCTCGAGGTGCTTGCTGCAGAAGCAGATGAGGATATGGAGATGCCCACTGAAGAACCTGAGGTGCCAAAGGATGAGGAGAGGACTGCTGAGCTGGAGGAAGGCCCAGAAGAAGATCCCAGCTGTGTCAGGGTGAAGGGACCATCAGCTGGAGGTTCTGATGAGGAAGAGCCAGAAGAAGATCCTAGCTGTCTTGGTGTGAAGGGACCATCAGCAGGAGGTTCTGATGAGGAAGAGCCAGAAGATCCCAGCTGTGTCAGGGTGGTGGGACCATCAGCTGGAGGTTCTGATGAGGAAGGGCCAGAAGATCCCAGCTGTGTCAGGGTGAAGGGACCATCAGCTGGAGGTTCTGATGAGGAAGGGCCAGAAGAAGATCCCAGCTGTCTTGGTGTGAAGGGACCATCAGCAGGAGGTTCTGATGAGGAAGAGCCAGAAGATCCCAGCTGTGTCAGGGTGGTGGGACCATCAGCTGGAGGTTCTGATGAGGAAGGGCCAGAAGATCCCAGCTGTGTCAGGGTGAAGGGACCATCAGCTGGAGGTTCTGATGAGGAAGGGCCAGAAGAAGATCCCAGCTGTCTTGGTGTGAAGGGACCATCAGCAGGAGGTTCTGATGAGGAAGAGCCAGAAGATCCCAGCTGTGTCAGGGTGGTGGGACCATCAGCTGGAGGTTCTGATGAGGAAGGGCCAGAAGATCCCAGCTGTGTCAGGGTGAAGGGACCATCAGCTGGAGGTTCTGATGAGGAAGAGCCAGAAGAAGATCCCAGCTGTGTCAGGGTGGTGGGACCATCAGCTGGAGGTTCTGATGAGGAAGGGCCAGAAGAAGATCCCAGCTGTGTCAGGGTGGTGGGACCATCAGCTGGAGGTTCTGATGAGGAAGGGCCAGAAGAAGATCCCAGCTGTGTCAGGGTGGTGGGACCATCAGCTGGAGGTTCTGATGAGCCAGCCCAGGGTGCCATGGGCACTGCAGCGTGGCAGGGAGCAGAGCACTCAGAAGGTCTGGCTGCTGAAGCAGATGAGGAGCTCCACAACACAACTGAGCTGGAGAGGGGTGCCAGTGGAGCAAGAACCCTCCCAGGCTGCATGCTGGGGTTGGCAGGGCAGGAGGAGCAGGAGGATGATGAGGATGAGCCCAGCATGGCTCTCCATGGCACAGCCAAGGCCACAGCAGAGCTCCAGGCCCAGGCAGCGCCTGGTGAGACAGAGCAGCCTCTGCAAGAGCAGCCACCCACGGGGCAGGAAGCACCGGGCAGGGGGAGCTCTCCTCCACCCGGGAATGAACAGCCCTCCGGGGCCAGCCCACCTCAGCTGGGCACTGCACCGGGCCAGGGAGCTTTTCCAGAGGTGATTCCAGCCATCCCTGGCACTGCTGCCCTCCCTGCAGAGGTGCCAGTGGATGCCATGAAAGACTCGGGGATTTTGGCAATAGTTGAGCAGGCCCTGGAGTTCAACCAGGAGCTGATGGGGGGGAAGCTGGCAGAGGGTGGGCAGGGTCCCGGCAGGGCCGAGCTCTCCCGGGATGCAGGGGAAGACTCCTCCCTTGCCTCATCCAGCGAGGAGGAGCCAACGGTGCAGGAAGCAGCGGAGATGGAGATGGAGGGTGTGCTCCGGGCTGAGAACGGGCTGCACCGGGAGGCCAGCCTGGAAGAGCTGGCTGAATTCACTGAGGAGATGCTGAACGGCATCAGCAGCACAGCCCCGGCACAGGAGCTGCCCACAGAGCCCACAGAGCCCTCGGGGGTGATGCCAGCCCAGGTCCCCACCACCCCTGGAGATGGCACCGCCACCAAGCTGGGGGATGGCACCTTGAGGGGCAAGCAGCTCAGCCCCGTGCCCCCTGCTCTGGGGGAGGATGTCCTGAGCCTCACAGCTCAGCAGCCAGCCTGGGGGCTGAGGGCTGGGCAGGAGCCCTGGGCCTCAGGGGACGAGTGACAGCAGCCAGGGGCAGCCTTCTGGTACCCCCCTCCTGCCAAAACCCAGTGCCCCCCTTGTCCCACCCCCCTCTAATGCTTCCCCACCTCCCTGTGGTTTTTAACGTGTTTGTGTGGATTTTTTGCACCCCTTTTCAGAGTGAAGAACCACCAAGTTCTGTTGCCTCCTCACAGCCCACTCAAATTTTCATGCTTGCTCTGGGAGCCCAGCTTCATTTTGAGCTTCCTCTTGGGTGGGTGTATTTAATTTAAACTCTGTGTTTCCCCATTCCCTGCAATCTTCCCCCTCCAGCTCCCCCAGTATTTGCCCCAGGACGTCCAGCTGGAGGTTAGGGACCCCCCCAAAGTGCACCCTGGGACTCAGCATTTTGGGGTACATCACCCCAGGGTCCCCAGCCCCAGCCTGGGGGCTGAGCCACGCTGGATGTACCCACTGCCTCATTAATTTAATAAAGCCTCATCCTCCCACTCAGGGCTGGCTCTCCTCACTCCGGGGGCAGGGGCAGCAGGGCTGGGGGGCAGGGGAGGGCACTGACTGCGGGGGTTGCACTTCCAGGCTGCTCTTGGCTGGGAAGGTGCCCTCGTGGCCACCCAGCAGCACGGGCTGGGGGCACGATGGGTGGGATGGTGCTGCCCCAGCTCTGAGACAATGCACAGCCCTGGAGCGACCTGGCCACAATCCCTGGGGTGGGGCTGGCCCACTCCTGTGGTGGTGCAGCCCCCAGAGCCAGGCAGCCCCCAGGGGGGTGTCCCCCCATTCCCAGGGCAATGCACCCAGGAGGGGGTTCCCCCATTCCCAGGGTGATGCCTCCAGGTTGATGCTCCCCCATTCCCAAGGTCATGGAGCCCCCGGGGCAATGCCCCCAGGGGGGTGTCCCCCCATTCCCAGGGTGATGCAGCCCCCAGGAGGGGGTTCCACCATTCACAGGATGATGCAGCCGTCAGGGCAATGCCCACAGGAGATGCTCCTCCATTCCCAGGGTGATGCAGCCCCCGGGGTGTTGCCCCGAGGAGGATTCTCCTCCATTCTCAGGGTGATGCAGCCCCCGGGGTGTTGCCCCGAGGAGGATTCTNAGGATTCTCCGCCATTCCCATGGTTATTCAGCCCCCGGGGTGATGCCCCCAGGAGGATTCTCCTCCATTCCCAGGTCGATGCAGCCCCCGGGGTGTTGCCCCCAGGAGGATTCTCCTCCGTTCCCAGGTCGATGCAGCCCCCTGGGCTTACAGACCTCCATCCCCGTGCGATGCTCCCCCACCCCCAGACCGATGTCACCCCCCGAGGCGATGCTCCCCCATCCCCGGGGTTCCACAGACGCCGCTCAAGGCTCGCTGCTGGCCAGGAGCTCCCCCAGCTTCCCCCTGCGCTGCCGGCGGAGCGGCCGGGATGCCAGCCCGTGCCACCCAGTGCCCCGAGCCAGGAGCCAGCAGCCGCAGCCGCCGGGGTGGGCAGGATGCCCGCGGACCAACCCGCACATCCCGGCCCCGGGAGCCGCCGGAACCCCGTGGGGACCCCCTGAGCCGGAGGGCGGTGGGCTCCAGGGGGGCTGGGAGGGGCTCAATCGCCCCGTTGTGCAGCCGGGCGTGGGGGGAGCCGCATAAATCAGCGCGCAGCTGAAGAACGGGCTCCTTTGTGCCGGGCAAAGGGCTGAGTCACCGCGGGACGGGGCACACGGTGACTCGGGTGGCGCTGGCATGGCTGGCACCCGCCAGCCTCGCCCCCACGGGTGTGCTCAGCATCGCTGCCCCGGTGCCCTGCCCGCCTGGCTCGTCCCCGTGCCCGATTTAGCTCGGTGGTTCCCGTGCCCGGGGATGCTCAGAGCCAGAACCGATAAGAACCCGACACTGAGCTGCCTTCCTCCCGAAACCCCCGGCCCCCTCCCCTGCCCGAAGGCGACAGATTCCTTTTAAGGTGAAACTCCAACGGATCCAAACACCGTAAGAAAAAACATCCCCGTCTGATGGGTTTAATCAGACGCCGAGCCTGCGTTCAATCACACCTCGGCCGCCTGGGCAGCATCAGCCCGGCAGCAGCTCCAGCAGCGCCCCCGGAGCCCCCCGAGCCCCCCGAGGGGTCCCCAAAGCTGGGGGGTCCCGGGGAGAGGGGTGAGGATGCTGAGGAGGAGAAGGAGATGGCTCGGGCCAGGCTTGGCCGTGCGGGGGGTGACATTCCTCCCGAAATGAATGCGCATTCCAGCCGCTGCTGACAGCCTGATGAGCGGGGACAGATGGCGGGGGAGGGGGAGCCCCTTCCTCCCGCGAGGAGGAGGAGGAGAAGGGGAGGAAGTGCCGAAATCTCGGAGTCAGCCGGGGGGATGGGGGAAATTGCCGGGGACCGCGGGGGCTGCAGGCAGGGGAGGAAGCTCCGGGTCTGGGGAGTGCGTGATGGGACCAGCACCAAGTGTGTCCCCAACAGGAGACAGTGTCCCCAACAGGAGGGAGAGTGTCCCCAACAGCACCGAGAATGTCCCCAAAGGGATTGAGTGTGTCCCAACAGGAGAAAGGGTGTCATAGTGGGACCAAATGTGTCCCCAACAGGACAGAGTGTGTCCCCAAAGGGGTTCAGTGTGTCTCCAAAGGGATTGAGTGTGTCCTAACAAGATCAAAGGTGTCATTGATGGGATACAGAGTGTCCCCAAAGGGATTGAGTGTGTCCCAGCAGGAGCAAGTGTGTCATGGTGGGACCAAATGTGTCCCCAACAGGATAGAGGGTGTCCCAAAATGG
>VYZP01045121.1:0-64370 GCA_013400635.1 Hypocryptadius cinnamomeus
CTTCTAAAATTCCCCACAAGTGAATTATCACAGGGTGGAGTGACAAGGCAGCCTCTAGAAACATGGGAATGCAAAGAGATGGAGGGAAAGAAGTGTCCTCTCTCCCCTCTCCTGCCCAAAACACCAGAGGGACACGTGTCAGCCAGCAAAACTCCAGCCTCACCACCCTGGAACTCTGGCCAGGGCAGCACAGCCTTGCACAAGACCCACTCAGAAAAATTCATCTCCTCATGACTTAAGTTTCGTGCAGCCTTTTTGTGGAGGCGACTTTATTCTCTTCACTCCCTTCTGCAGACAGATTCCTGCCCACCAGCCAGGAAACTTCTTTGAGCAGAGGCAGCTCTGGCCAGGCTGCTCTCACAGCTGTCCAAAGACAGCCCCACATCAGTGACACACTCACGAACCACAGCCCAAAAACGTCTGCGTGGGCAGCTCCTGGGAGAATCTGAATATTGCATCAGCCCTTTCTTGTCCTGGAGGGCTTTTTTGAGAGAAAAAGGCTGTCTCCTGGAACACACAGCCCCTGCTCCTAGGCATGCTGAGCAGCCAGGGCTGCAGTGACCTATCTACTCAGACAGAACCAGTCCTGGCATCTTCCCATATTTCAATCAATAACAGAACAGAAGGTGATACCCAATCCAGAAGATAAAAATCTCACTAAATTAAATTAACTTGTACAGTGTCATCAACATTCATTAAGCCAATTTAGTCAAGCAATGACCTCAGCAGCTTTCACTTAATCATATCCTTAAATGTCAAATCCACATGCAGATCTTGTAGAAGTCCTTTCCAATTACATCTTATTAAAAACTTGGAATAAATGAATGTAGCTGGAGTGGTCTGTGTGCAGTGAGCACAAACACTCACAGCTGTGAGGGGCAGTGCCACATCCCCACCTGCACAGGGTAATTACAGGTACCCATGTGCCCAGCTCACAGACACACATCAAGGCTCATTTCTCCCTCTGGAATCACACAGAAGTGGTTGCAAGGATTCTCCATGACCTGCTGCCTGCTGGCCTCCATAACTTCTCCATGGTCACACGCCTGCCAGCTCTCTCCAGTGACACTTGTCACTGTGGTCAATATTGCACCACCCTGTTTCCTTCTGCATTTACTGCCACCCCACCTGTGAACCTCACCCAGAGGGCTGTGAAAACCCCTCAGAGAAGTAGAATTTGTTATTGTCTGTGTAAGAAACATGCTTTTTAGCTGCACAAAGCCCAGTGCAGCTGGGGATTCTTGCTGAGTTCCCTCTGCACAGAGCAATTCCACACCAAAGCTCTGCCAGTGCTCCTGCCAGTGCCCCAGGACAGCCACCCTCCTGCAGGGCTCATGGCAGCACAGAGAGCACAAAACAGCCACTTTATTCTTCCTGACCCTTTATTTCAGGTGGTTGCAGGGCCAAACAGGCTGACAGGTAAACACTGGAGCTGTGTCCATGGTGTCACACCAGAGATCAGCAGCACCACAGCTGAGATGGGCTTGGCCTGACCCCGGCTGTTGGACACTGAACCCCCTGACCCCATCTGTGCCACACCTGGAGAAACATGGCAAAGGGCACAAGGGCCCAGGAAGGCTAAGAGAGGGAGAAAAATAGTAATAAAGAAGAAAATTTGTAATAACAGCAAGGGAAAGAAGAAAACCAAAATGGTGGAAATCCAGAAAGCTCAGTGGTTTTTAGGAAGATGAGCAGAAATTCACTGCTATCACTAGCCCTTTGCATGCTCTGCTGCCCCACTGGGATAGTCTTGGTGCCAAGTATATCTGGCTGTGAGGCCTTAGGATTTTAGCTTTTCTATTCTTTATCTATTTGTAATCCTGCAGTTCTTTAGTGTATAACTCCAAACTCCACACACAGTGTGAGCTGCTGCTTCCCCATTTTGGGCAGACACAACAATTCCTCTCCAGGCCTGGCAATCAAGGGCACCTCACTGCCTCAGGCCAGAGAGATGGAAACAAAAGTGAGTTGGGGGGAGGAAACTTGGGCCCAATGACTTCATTAGCTGAAGCTGTAACTGGAAGATGAAGCCCCAATATGCAAATGGACCAAACTTATAAAAGTGGGAAAATCCCCTTGTCCATTTTGGGTGCAGCCCCTGGAGGCTTTTTCTGCCCAAAATGTACCTGAAGGCCCTTCAATAAATAGAACTGCTTTTTATTCCCTTAATTTTGTCTGGCCTCTGTTTTTAGGTAGCCAGAAAAGGCACCAGCTGTCCCCACAGGAGCAGCAGGACGGGGCTGGCAGTGGAGACGCACCCACACAGGGGCTGGCACTGCACCAGGACACCCAGGGCAGCATCAGGGCGAGGTCACACCTGCTCCTTGCACCACAGCTCACAGTCCTGGCACACCTGGCACCTTTCCTGCCTCCTAGGAAGCAGGGACAGGGCTGTGGAAGCACCAGGGATCCAGGATGAATTGCTCTACCAGTGCCAAGCAGCCTCAGCAGATGTTTCTGGTGTCAGCAGGATGCTCCAGACCCCCATTTTTATTCCTGGAATGAACACTGGGAACACATCCTTGCAGTTTCACCTTCTCACAACCTCACACATCTTGAAGAATAAATTCCCTGGCTTTGCCACTGCAGAAAAGTAGCAGTAATGTTATGGCTAATTTTATTTGTGGAGCACTCCCTCAAACACAGCCAGCAGATGAAAAAGCCAAACGAGGGTAGTGGGTCAGCAGGCGAGCTGTGCTCTGTACCAGAAATCTCTGTGCTTAATTTATCAGATTTCTCATAAAAATCTCCCTCACCTGGGGAGTAAATCTGCTTTAATGTATCACACCTATTGCTAACTCACAGAACTGAAAATCTCATTTCATGGGCCCCAGGTTTACCCGATTACAATTCCACTGTGGAGAGTTTCTTAAAGCAATACAAGCTGATAATGAAATACTTGCTGGTAGAGCAGCAGTCCTGTACCTGCCCCTGGCCCTGGGAAGGGCACAACCCCCACGGGCCTGCCTGGCAGGCACTGCAGAGCCCAGGGAAGGGGCAGACACAGCCACCCTCCTGCAGCTCAGGCTGGGGAGATTTCCATTGGCGTGCTTATCTAAAGGGAAAAACATTTCCTTCAACGATAGCTCTGAATTTATGATCAAGTCGAGATGTCAAGATTGCTGAGACACCCTTTTAAGGCAGCTGTAAATTGTTTAGACAATAAGAAATGACAGCTTCTGCTCGAGCTTACAGGGGAAATCCAGGCTGGAGTGCAGATTTATGACTTTGCAGGTAGGAGACCACTGAATGCATATTCTTCACGGGGAAGTGAGCATCTCCAAAGCCACACATTTCGTTGTTCTTTGTACTCATACTTCAATTTGCTCAAAAGCAGGAATTTAGGTCTCTTCTGTAGCAGAAATTTAAGTCTCTTCTGTATTGCTCTTGCTTCAGGGCTGCTCAGAGGCACTGGTGGCCAAGTTACTGTTGGAGAGGGACCCAGCACATCCATGGAATTCACAGCCCCTCCCTCATGCTCACCCCTCTGCCTGCACCCACCTGCTCCCAGTGCTCTCCTTCACTGCACGAGGCTTTTGCAGCATGAGGCACCTCTGGGCATTGGCACAAAGGCAGAAATTCTGCCCAGAAGTAGCTCTGGATGACAGCCCTGATTCCTCCCTGTGGGACTGAACGGGGGCTCGGGTGTGTTTTACAATGTGTGGGTGTTCTCTAGAGCAGGGAAGTTTTACCCACTTGGAAATACAGGATCTGACCTTTCACAGGTAAATTCACCCAAGCTGAGCTGAAAGAAGTGGAGCAAACACAACCACAGAATAGTTGGGGTTGGAAGGAACCCCTGGAGATCATCCAATCCAATCCCCTGCCAAGACATGACCACAGGAACCCAGAGCAGGTGTCCAGGTAGGGCTGGAATGTCTCTGGAAAGGGAGACTCCATGTCTTCCCAGGACACCTGTTCCAGTGCTCAGCCACACTCCATGGAAAGAAGTTCTTCCTCATGTTGAGATGAAATGTTGTATTTTTGTTTATGGCCATTGCTCCTCATCCTGTCACTGGCACCACTGAAAAGAGTCTGGCACCATCCTCTTGGCACCCTGTGGAGATATTTGTATGGGTTGATGGGATTCCCTCTCTCCAGCATCAGCTCAGCATTTCTGAAAACACAGCCCTGAGTGCACTTTCTGAAATCCAACTGGGTTGTCTGAAAGCCTCCCTGTGGAATGTTGCTCACAGCCCAATTTTTCAATTTCTACTCACACATAAAACCTGAAACCTCTGGCTTGCCTGTACCCAAACTCACTCTATTTAGAGCCAGGCAACCAAAACAAAATGAAATTTATCAACCAGATCTCATCATGTGGAAAGGAGAGTGATAAAGCCTCAATTGCAATCGACTGAATTTTGAATTAAGCAATCAACTGATTAATTACTTGACTTTTGTCTAATAAAGCAAAATGTAAATTACACTGGCACAAGAGTTACATTCCATCCCTGTAGCTCCTGCTTTCCTTTCTTGCATGACATGGGAATCCACTGGAATTACAGATGACTGAAGAGATGTGTGGGTCTGTCAGAAAATGCCCAGTTATCCCAGACTGCCATTAGTTTTTCTTGCCATGCAACATGTTGCAAAAGAGGGAAGAGATATTTATGTATACAGGCAAGTATTCTGCATCCCTATGCAATAAATAGCAAGTGCCAGGTTATTCTGTCAGTTCTGGCATCCTCTATCAACAGTTAAGTAGATACAATCCATTGTACCTTTCAGATTGATTTCACACTGATGAATGTGAGATTGTCAGGTTGATCAGTCCTCCCAAATACATTAATCCACTCTGAGGTCATCCTGAGCTCATTTAAAATATTCTTTCTCTGTCCTGTGATACTTCTGATAAATGGCCAGTAGAAGACAGAGTCTCCTCTGCAGGATGTCAGGGCCAAACGTGAAGGCTGTCAAAAAATCAGCATTAAAACCTGCTCAATGTGCTGTTTTCCAAAAATCCTTTAAATGGCACAGCGTGTTTGCTGACATTAATCATGGGTGACATTCTAGGGAGGGCTGAGTGTGCATGTCAAGAGAAACTTCTCCAGATCCCAAAGACATGAATCACCTGGAAAGCAACTGTGTTTTTATCTCTAGCTGCTAAAAACCCATCACTTCTGTGCCTTTTGCTGCCTCAAAGCCCTTCAATCCTTCACTTCCCTGCAGTGACCTGGGAGGGTGAGCACCAGGAGCACATTTCCAAGGACCCAGGAATTCCCACTGCCAGGAAATGCCCCAAGAGCAGCCCCTCAGCTACAGCCAGAGGGGGAACACATCCCAACAATCCCATAAGATAAAGGAGTTCTAATTTTAGAAATCAGAAAAATAAATGGCTGCAGGCCTCTATAATCTCCACATCAGCACAACAAGATGCTTAGTCAATAAAATAGTTCAGCTAAGTGATCTCAGCATGTAATTCCATACGGATTTTTTTTCAGGGGGAAATGCTATCATTTTCCATTTCAGTTTAATGAATCATGTGAATTATAGTAACATTACAAATGGTTCTCTCTGCAGCCTATTAGTTTGTTTCTGTATGGTTCTAATGGAAGGCATGCTTCATTTCCATCCTAGCTTGCCCTCAAGCCGTTACGAATAAATTGTATTATCATAAGCAGTTACCTTTTAAAATGATCTTATCAAAAGAAAGTCTTTTGCATTGTTGAGGAGTGTTTATTACCATTTTGGGCAAAGTGCTGCAGGCACTTCACTCTTTTTATAAATATAAATAATTGTAGCAAAGAGACCAAGGGGCTGGAACTGCCTGGGCACCCTCCAGGCACAGGGATGAACATCTCCAGAGCACTGGTGCTCCCATCAGCAGCAAACTGAATCCTTCTCAGAAGGATTTAAGGCCGTGAGACAGTTCAATTATTTACTCTGAACTCCTTCACACCCCAGGCTGCTGCAGTTCACCCACCTGCCCCTCCAGTGAAACCCAGCCAGCAGTGCCCCAGTGGGCACAGTGCCCCAAGCTCCCTGAGGATCAGCCTGTCTGGGCTCAGCCACACCAGGAGAAGTGGGACTGACCCTTCCAGATGGTGCTCACCCAAGTGAGGGATCACACTCGTGGCTTTCCAGACTTTTTTCTTGACGCAGCCCTGAAGCATCACAAGTTTTTTCTATTTTTACTGACTCCTGTCACAATTTCACAGGAGGACAGACATTTTGGCTATAAATAACTACACAGCTATACATATCCATGGAGGAAGGAATAACTACCCTTACAGGGAAGAATTTCAAACAAATCCCTGTTCAACTTTCTTAAAGAGCCCCCAGTATCAAGCACCCTGTGCTCCCCAGCCATGACAAGCCCATGCTTCACTTGGTTCATCAGTGGAAAGCTTTTGCAGAAGATTAATTAAAGAAGATTAATTAAACCTCTACTCCTTGCTATTTAACCATTCCTTCTAGCCCAGTCTAGAATACACAAGAGATTTTTCCCCCTCTATAGTTTGAGGAGGTTTTTGGGTTTGTTTGGGGTTTTTTTTGTACATTTGAAGAACATTCCAGTCAATCTTTTCTAGATTGAGAAACAGCAATATCCTTGACCTTTATTTATAAATCAGCATTATGTCCCTGTGTAGGAAGGGGGTCAGAGGGCATCAGATACCTTAGTAACTTTTAATGTAAGCTAAATCTAAAAAGGAAAAGTAGAAGTTTTCTGAAGAAACTGAGTTTTCTGAAGCCTACCAGGACACTTGGCTGGAGAATACCAGAAAAACACCAGAATCTTGGTGGTTTTCAATGCAGCATCTTTGATTTCAATAACCCACATCAAACACAGCCTAAACACTGCTCCAAATCAGCAAATAATGGTCTGGGCAAGAATGTCAACAACAGAAGAATCACTTCTAGATGACAATGAATGCCTTGATGGAGTGTTCCACTTCAGAACACTTCATTTTGCCCTCCGCTCTCCAGGTCACTAACTGCAGGAAGCCTCCATCTATTCAGCATCCTGTACCAAAAGTTTGTCATATGAATAAATGATACATATTCATAGTCCAGCTGCTACTTGGATGGTCAGAGCCTGCCTAGATGAGGAGCACTGACAAAACCACCAGGTAGCTCAGTCACCGTGCTTCTCAGTAATAAAAATGCAAATAAAATAGGAAGTAAGGATTCTTGCTACTACCATGAAAAATTAAAGTGCTGTCAATTTAATGCAGTTTTGCTTTTCCAGTAAAATAGCATCTGTTCTCCCACACTGAACAGTAATAACACCCTGCAAGGCACAAGGTCTAAAGCTTCTAATGATACGTTATAAGCCCACTTTTGCTGTGCCCACCTTGGGAACGACATTCTTTTATAAAAAGGGAAAGAAATACATTAATTACAGAGCTCTCTCTCATAAGCTCTGACACTGGATAGGGATGACAGAATTTACACTGCTATTTCTCTCCAAGGTGCAGAAAATCACGGAATCATTAAGGTTGGAAAAGCCCTCCAAGAGCACTGAGTCCAACGTGTGCCTGATCTCCAGCCCAGAGCACTGAGTGCCACATCCAGGTGTTCCTTGGGCACCTCCAGGGGTGGGGACTCCAAACCTCCAATGTCTGACCCCCCTTTCCGTGGAGAAATTCCTGCTGATGTCCAGCCTGACCCTGCCCTGGCACAGCTCGAGGCCTTTCCCTCTCCTCCTGTCCCTGTTCCCTGGTGATTCCTTTTTGGAACTACCTGAAAACAGAGACCAGACGAAATTAAGAGAATAAAAAGCAGTTCTATTTATTGAAGGGCCTTCAGGTACATTTCAGGCAGACAAAGCCCCCCAGGGGCTGCACCCAAAATGGACAGTGGGTCACAGGTTTCACACTTTTATAAGTTTGGGCCATTTGCATATTGGGGGTTCATCTCCCAATTACAGCTTCAGCTAATGAAGTCACTGACCCCAAGTTTCCTCTCCCCAACTCACTTTTGTTTCCATCTCTCAGGGCCTGAGGCAGTGAGATGTTCTTGATTGCCAGGCCTGGAGAGGAATTGTTGTGTCTGCCCAAAATGGGGAAGCAGCAGCTCACACTGTGTGTGGAGTTTAGAGTTATACACTAAACTGCAGGATTACAAACAGATGAAAAGTATAAAAGCTAAAATCCTAAGGCATCAATGAGAGCAGAGCCCGACCTCCCCTGGCTGTCCCCTCCTGGCAGGAGTTGTGCAGAGCCAGAAGGTCCCACCTGAGCCTCCTTTTCTCCAGGCTGAGCCCCTTCCCCAGCTCCCTCAGCAGCTGCCCACGGCACAGACTTTTGATATTGAGGATGTATAAATGTGTCCCTGATCACACACTAACTGTAATTATTTGCAGCTTAAAGGTTTAACAATTGTGTCAACCTGAAGTTGTCAGAGGGTGGGAGCAGACACTGGGGTGCTGCAAATTAAACTATGCTGGCAACCACTTAAAAGTGCTCCTAATAGGTTTGGCTGCAGGAGCTTATTAACTGACAGGAGAAGTCCTGCCATGGGGAAAGGAGCTTCCTTTTATGAGCTATAGAAAATAAATTAGATTTTTCTTTCCTCTACTCTATGTAGGTAGAAAAAGCTCTTTGATATCCAGAAACATGAAACAATAAATTCTTATAACACCCAGACAATTATTTAATTTTGAAAATGGAAAATGTTCTGTTATTTCAAGTTTCTGGCTCCCATCAGCAAGGTGAGGTCAAATATACATGTATATATATGTGTGTGTGTGTGTATGTATATATAAAAAAAGGGAGAGAGAAATAATGACAAGTTGTTCCCTGTGAGGGCCTGGCACAGGGTGCCCACAGAAGCTGTGGCTGCTCCATCCCTGGACGTGCCCAAGGCCAGGTTGGATGGGGCTTGGAGCAACCTGGGATAGTGGAAGTGTTCCTGCCCATGGCAGGGGGTGGGACACTGTGGGCTTTAATGTCCTCCCTTCCAACCCAAACCATTCTGGGATTCTATATATACAAATATTTTGGGGGTTTTGGGTTTTCTGTTTGTTTTTTGGGGGGCTTGTTTTGTTTTGTTGTAGGGTTTTTTGGGGTCGTTGGTTGGTTGGTTTTTTGGTTTGGTTGGTTTGGGTTTTGTGGGGTTTTTTTGTGGTGCTGTTCAAGCTTTGCTTCTTTTAAATAATAGTTGGAGAGAGACAAGAACTCCAAGTGCACCATTCAGGCACTCACAGCCTGACTCTCCTCCCTTCCCTGCCAGGCCAAAGGTCCAGAGTTCAGCCTTGGGGCTGGGGTTCTGCTGGGCCAGAGCACACCTGGGGCTGCTCCTGCAGCTCAGGGGAGCAGCTCACCCCCCTGGGCTCTTCAGGGAAAGAGCTTTCAGATTTGGTCTGTAATTTCTCTGCAGATAAAAGCCAAGATTAACCACCAGCCTTGCCCTCTGCAGAGCACACCTGGTCAGAGAGGCAGCTCTGCCAGGGATTGACCTGTCCCAGTACTCATTCCCCCGGCCAAAAGCCACTCCAGGATGTGCAAAACAGACAACAAGATAAATTAAGTGATACTAAATAAACAAACAACTCCAAGTTTGCATTCAGACCACAATCAAGGAAAAAAATATTCCTGTGCTTATCTCTGCACACAGCTCCCATCCACTAATGCCAGAGGCACAAGTCTTTCCAGGACCAAACCATGATCAGTTCATAATTGCAAAAATCTCCCAAGCACCAGGCTTTTAATTGTTTCTCTAAGATTTGCCTAAGAGCTATTTTAATTCCAAGCAGCTGTCTTAAAGAACAACAAGAAAACAACTTAATATGTAGGGCTTGACTGGGATAGCTCATTATTGATTGAGTAGAGAAGAAATAATTAAGTTCCTGAAAAATACATTTTGAGACTACTTTGAGGAGAGTTTCAGAGACCAAATGAAGGACTCAGCGGGGAGTTTGTGTATTTTGGGACAGCATGAGAATTGCACAAGCCCTGCTAGAGCTGCAGGAGCTGAGGTTGGTTCTGTGGTGGTCCTTGGCACTTGGTGGTGTCTGTGCAGACCATGGGACAGACTTGCTGCTCCTGTTTGTTATTTACCCTTTTCAGCTGTGTCCAGCCCTCCACCACCCTGGAGAGGAACCTTCCCCATGGGCACAGCCTGGGAAAAACCAGCCTCAGTGCCCACCTGGCCTGTGGGGCTGGCTAGGTGTGGTCAGTGGACCAGCTCTGACTACCAGGGCTACACAGATATCTTTAAAAAAAAAAACATTTCTTCACCTCCCTGTAAGTTATGTAGAACCTCTCCTACTTAGAGGCACTTTTCATCAATTATCTCAGCCCATCTGGCTTTGTCTCCAAGTGGCATTGATTATGAGCATCCTGTGCCCTAGAGATAAACACACCAGCCCCATTTCCCCCCTGTGCCTTCTCCATATTGGCTCCTAACGTGATCAGCCTGGTGATGATCAGCCTGCTGGGAAATCAATAAGAGCACAGACATGTCACAGCCCCAAGATTAATGGAACTGACTTGGCACAGAAAACTTCCCTGCATTCACACAGCCAGCCCACGGTGCTTGTCAGTTCAAGTTTCCTTATCCACAGGCATGGATCCAACTTCGTGGCCATCCTCAGAGCTGGAGCTCACCCACTCCCACAGCTCTGGCTGCAGAGCCACCACTGAAAAGCCCACGCCAAATCCATCAGGAGACAATGCAAAGACTGAAAAAAGTACCTTTATCCCAAGTAGTCATGAGCAGAATAAAAACCAGCCTAACAAAAAGCCCCAAACCCTGTCTACACAGATTGGTTCTGGCAGGTTAGCAGCTGCGTTTTGTTAATGATAATCATTCTGGGGAAGGCCAATTAACTTTTCTATTAATCCATCAAATCAGCCCCTCGTCTTGCTTTGGTTTTACATTTAATATAGCTCAGAATCACTCCTCTTCAGTGTGATTGCTGTAAATCCCATGCAGAAGTGGCTGCTGGATCACGTCTTCCACACCCCTCAGTTTGCACAGCCCTGGTCTCTCACTGCAGAAATCCCTCTGCAATCTCTAATGGAAACGTGGCAATGAACTTCCCCATGGCACTGGTGGGTGAACCCGTGAGAAGGTGCTGCAGAGATCAAGAAAAGAAGCAGGAAGGCAGAGACAAGAGGGTACTACACATCTTACAACTTATAGAATCTATAATATGCACCCAAGAGGTGGATAATTTAAAGTGCTTTGATGAGCTATTAGCAGTAAGTAATAGCTGCCATTAACTCCAGCAGAGCAAGGTCATGCAAGCTCCCAGAATCTGTTCTGCTGAGGATTTTCAGCTCAGCATTTTCTCTCCACATGCCATGAAGCAGTGCAGGCTGAGATTGCATTCCCTTTCCCATTTCCTTACAGCCAAGTCAAACCCACCAGACATCGATTTCCCAGAGCTGGATCCCTCACCCACAGCTCAGGAAAGGACCTCTGGAGACATTTCAGGACAAACAGCCCTTTGCAGGCAGAGCTCCACTCTTAATGCTACCAATTACAAAGCACAGGAATTAAGTAATTTAATTTTCAACCTGGATCTATAGGGCTGAGGATGAAAGGATACAAAGCTGTCCCATTGTTTGCAAACTAACAGCAGCTCTAAGAGCCAGCCTGGATCCTGGAACAGAGGGAGAGAGAGGGAAATGAAAGAGCATGTGTGTAAAATATAGATAAGAAAGCAAATCCCAGCTGTCGTCCCTATCAGCCCTTCCTATTTCTCTGGCATGAACATGTAATTTTGTGCCGTAATAGCAAAGGTTGGAGTGACTGCTGTCACATTTGAATGATACTGCTATAGTTCCCTTCTTTATATGTATCTGAAATGGGAATCTTGGAATCTGGTCGCTGGGTACTGGTGGTTTTTTCCAACACTTGTCTCAGTCCCTCCTTTTCTATATAAAATGCCCCATTCTGAAGCACAGATCAGAGATAAACAACAATATGTGCCTTGCATGTTCAGAGACTTTCTGAAACATCCTACCATTTCTCCTTTCACAGAGCTGTAATTTGTGCTCCCACAAACCTACGAAGAATCAAATTTACCCATGCCCAAAGCAAATCCCTTTTGAAATGAATGTTTAATTCCTGCCTTGAGGACAGGACCAAAGAATAAACTCCCTTAGAACAAAGCGAACAGCCCAATTTTAGTACATCAATGGAAGAAGCACAAATGACTTCAAGAAGCAGCTCCAGGTGTAAATGGGTGGGTGAGTGGGAGTAGGAACATTCAGGGAGGCACCAGATTCTGGGGACGCTGCCTAAAACACAAGCTGAGAGCCAGCACCTCACGTATGCAGCCTGTCACAGCTCCAGCCCACAAGTTTCCTCTCAAAACTTTGAGAAGAATCTGTTCAACACTTCCAGCCTCAAAACACACACTTCATTCCCATTCAGCTCAAGAGTTTTACTTCTCTGATCATAAATGTTAGCACTATACATAGAATGTATTGCACATGGTCAAATTCACATGAACAAGAAACATGAGTTTCTAGATAATCAACAATTTTGCAATGGAACTGTAAGCAAGAGTTGAATTAATCTTACATTTAAAACCTTAAATCTTTACTTAATGTGTACCTAAGGACAGAGCTTAAGTTCTGCATGTGCACACTTGTCAGTTTTTTGCTAAATTAATGTGGTAAATAGCTGTAGAAAAAAAGATTAGGTGAAATAAATTCAGAGAGTCATGAAATTAGAGGTGCTTGGTTTTTACCTCCCCAGAATTATGGAATGAAACAATAGCTTCCCATTCCAAGCCCCTGGAGCAGACTTTAAAATTCAGATCCACTTCCCTTGTTCTGCAGGGAGAAACATTACAAGGGAGAAACATTACAGAGTTTTGGGTTTTTTTTAATGCACTGATATTTCATTAGAAGAGGACCCAAGCCATGAGCCCCTCTCACCTGCCCTGGCAGCGCTGCTTCCTCTCTGCACGCTCCATTTCCCACCTGAAAAACACCCCCAGCCCCCCTTCTCAAGCACTGCCACTTCTGACTGATAGCACAAAATTGAACTGCACTAAGCACACATCCGAAAATCTGATAAATATTGTTTGGAAATATAATTGAGGTTTAACTGGAGCATGAATTTTTCACTTTGAAGCAAAGATTTCTGCACTTATTTATGAGGAAGATTTAGTGTTGCAAATAGTGATGACAGTTGAGATAAATGTTAACCCGAGTTGTGCTTTTCCCAGAACCTGCAGAGCTCTCTCGGCAGTGCTGCGTGTCAGCAGGACACACATCACCGGGCAGAGCTGCAGAAAGCCCCAGACACTCCCAGCCCTGCTCTTCCCAGGCTCAAAAAGAGATCAGAAGCATCCAACACATTTGGGGTGCAAAATCCGAGCTAAACATCGAGACTGAGCCTTGGCTTACCCTTGGATCAGGTTTTGTGTCAACGCGGCTCTTGACACATCAGTTGATTGCTTGGTCATGAATATTTAAGAGCAAAGTGCTCCCCAAAGTTGTTTTACAACACCAGAACTCATCTCCCACAGCAGTTATTCTGCTTTCAGTCCCCACAGTGGAATCTGTACCAGTTTGTACCCAATAGTTTGGCCATTACCGAGGCACTTGGAGATAACAGGAAGGGGCTATCAGGCTTTAATCTAAAGCTCTGTGTTTTAATATCCTAGGAAATCTCTTACCTCGGTGCTGAGAACTGCAGGAGCTGTTGTTTGTCAGGGCACTCAGCCACATCCTGCACGTTGTGCAAACACCCAAAACAAACCTTACACCCCCAAAACCTTACAAGGCTGCTACATTAAACAGAACACCTTCTGATAGAAGGTGCAAAAGCTAATTCCATTTCAATATTATCAGAGTAGTTGATATTAAACTACATCCCTCCACTTTCATCTGTGTTTTCATAGGTTTATCTCTGAATTTGAATGCAGCAAGTGCTCAAACTGCTGGAACGTGCTGCTCTAATCAGAGCTTCACTAACAAGGAGCCACTGGTATCAAACAATGTTATATTAAATCAAGGATGAGCATTTAAAATTCCTGCATAGCACCAGGTCACAGCCGGTGCTGGACTCGAATTTTAAAGCTCCATCCTCCCATTAACACTGGTTTTCAACTGTGCAAACAAGATAGTAACAACATTCCAAACGCAGCAAACGCTAAATTCAGATCCCAGCTCCGTGCCTCATAAATTTTCATCCTGGCATCACTTCTTGTTCTTTTTACAGCATTTTAAAAATGTAGGTTAGCCTTTGCATTTTAAGCAGCCACGATTGTATCAAATGCCTGGATTTTACAGCAGCCAAGATGTTCCCAAGTTTGATGAACTGATCTCGAGTGAGATAAATTATGTCAGTTGTCGGCTTTGTCAGTAAATCACGAGCTGACATTTCCCTGATTTGTAAAGGTATAATGTAGCAGTGGAAAGAAGTGAGCTCTTGAAAACCTGCACGGAAGGTGAGATTAATAAGCAGTTCAAAGAAAATGTCCCAATGTAATGGGCTTGGAACATCCACACTCAATTCCAGTTCATTTGCTATTTCTCAGGTTTTCTCTTTTAGGAATTCAAAAAATGCTGTATAAAACATTTTATGGAATATTCCATCTATGTGCTTCTTTGCTTTACAATAATTGACAACATTTACATATATTTCCATGTTATATTATGCCATAAATTTGCATAGATCCAGGTAAAACTGTTCAGCTTTAGACCTGCTGCTTCAATGAATTTCAGGAGCTGAATCACAGCTCCAATCTGAATTACATTGCTCCCAGAATTCCCTCTCCTGTGCAGCACTGGAGAATACATCCCTGCTTAATAACCCTGGTGGTGTCTGTGCTGTGGAGCTGCACTGCTGTCTGTCTGTCTGTCTGTCCCACACCAGGGCAGCTCATGGGGGAGACACTGCTAAGGTGAAACCACCCAGTCCCACCTGCCTTTCTTCTCCCTCCGTGCTCACCTGAAGGGAGCAGGGTTTGGATGACCCAGCCCTGCACAAGGTGGCAACACATTTCTCTTTCAGGCAGCACTGAAGAGAGGAATTCTACCAGTTTTTATACTGAAGCTAATTTAACCCGATTTAGCCCACTTTGTACGTTCACTCTGCTTTCTGGAGTTATTTTTATTGCACTGGAGCTGTGCTTGCAGGCACAGATGGTTCCCGAAATGAACAAAAGCAAACCCCACTCCAGCCGGCCTGGGAGCAGTTACATTAAAGTGTTACAATTTGGTTAAGAAGTAATTTGGGGCTGTGTTTTGATTTACACTAACTAAAATGTACTGGTTCACCACAGAGATGCCATGAATTTCTGTGTGGCATTTGGCACACGTACCAACCATCTGGCCCCTGTAAAGAGCACACAGGGCATCACAGCCTCGGGGGCAATGTCTGAGCTGTGCTTTGATCACCATCAGGAATTTTTTTATAGGACCAGTCCATCAGCAAATCTCATTGAGCAGAGGCTTTTGCATTGGTGGAAAAAGCATAAAGTGAAAAACACGGGTAGTAAAGCAACGGGAGGTTACACATGCTATTGCTAATACCCACTTGAACACAGCCAAGAGGCTGATGAACCATAACTTGCATGTTTTAGACAAGATATTTTTTCTATATATGCACTTTTTGACCTCATTTACTTGCTGCTTTAAAGGTAGAATTCTTCTGAAAGCAAAACTTCACAGTGGGGAGAAAGAGGATGGAAATAATTACATGAATAGAAGGAGTCAAAGATTAAAAGCAAGAATTTAAGGATGCTAAAGGCCAACCCCTCACAGTAATACTGCATAAAAAAAGAAATTGAGAAATAGTGAGAGGGTATCACAGCCCTGCAGGATTATCTGGTGGAAACAAAATGCATCCGAGATTGCCAGCTGGTGCCAACAGCTCTTTACCTTCTCGTTCCCTCCCGTTATTGGTATTTGCATCACAAAAGCACTGAGACCGCACAGCAGCCAGCACGGCTCAGCATCCAGCCAGCAGCAGAGACAGGATTCCTGCCCTGAAAACCCGGGAGTTCACACTCACAGAAAGAGGGGAGATAATTAACTGTTCGCTAGAGAAACGCTAAAGTGTGTTTGGAGAGTGAACTGGAGCCCACAGCACCCAGCTCAGTGCTGGCACCAAGTTTCCTCTCCAGGCTGGGTGTTCTCCCCAGGCTCCTGCAGCTGGGAGCAAAAGTTGGGCTCTCTGCATCCCTGTGGAAGGCAGGGCTGGCCCCAAACCCGGCTCACTGTCAGCGCTGTGGCTGCAAACTTTTAATTTCATTTCAAGAACCCAAATTCCATTTGGTCCCACAGCCTCGCTGGATGCCACAGGCCAGGGCTAAGCAGCAGCAGGACACTGTCCCCTCCAGCCCAGGGGCTGTCCCAAAGCTCACCTTGCTCCAGGGAGCAGCCAGCACTCACCTGACACTTTTACTCTCCCCTCCCAGAACCAAGACCCCTCTGCAGAGCAGCAAAGCTGCCACCAAACCTCCTTCACCTTGGGCATCAAACAGAGCAGTGAGAGGCTGGAGGGGTGGGTGACACCAAAGACCCAACAGCCCCAACGTGTCAGCACCCAGGACAGCAGGACAGGCAGCTTCATTTAACAGCTCTTGGATCCCTGTGCATCCCATTTCCTGCCACGAGGACCAGGAACACAGACCCAGGGAATGAGGGAGCGGGGATCCCTTTTGGATCAGCTGCCTCCAAAGCAACAGGGAATGTCACTGCTCATCTTTTGGACTGGATTGGAGACCAAGCTGAACTCTGCTGGCTTAATTAGCTAACCATAAATAAACATCATTTACAAGACCTAAACATTTTAAAACACCCTGTTAAGCATCTGAAACATAAATGCTTTAATTATAGACTAGCTCAAGACTGAAGTAACACTGGGATAAATGCTATAGAGCAGCTGTCTATGAATATTTTACAATGAGATTGCTCTTCATTCTCCAGGTCCACAGGGACTATTGGGTTGGAAAGAACACATTCATTCTCTAAAATGCCTGTTCTCCTTTCCCTGGGGGTGCCACTGCCCCCCAGTCACCCCCAGCTCTGCCAGTTTGCCAAAAGCTTTGTCCTCAGTTGAGCCCAGACATTTGGGGGTTCTCTGCTGCTGTGCCAATTTTTGTTCTTCTGTGGCTCTACTTCACTGCCCAGCTCAGTCACATGAAGGACTCTCTTGACTGCAGCATGCTCTGGACCAGACCCCAAAATCCACATGGTCATCTTTCAAATCTACAGAGAAATTCTGGTTTTCGTTTTCCCTCTAAAACCCAGTTTCATTAACAGTTGTATAAAGGGATCAACACCCTGGAAAATAAGGCCACAAATGCCCAAGGGAGATAAGTTACAAAAGACAACCCACCAGCCCCTGGTATAAATCACTTATCCATGTGCCCCAGCTCCAGTGTCTCTCTGGTCACTAAATTTCACTCCAGCTGGGACCATTTCTGCTGAGCAAATACAGCCCCAAGGTAGGGGAGGAGCAGCAGTTTCCTGGCTTTGTCCAGCTGATTCCAAGCCTGGATTCTTATGAGCTGTGTGCTGGTGTAAGAGCAGCTCAGGAAAGCCCAGCCAGGAGCACTCTGCAGCTCATGCTGTACCAAAGCAATATAAAAAATATATCTTACTCCAAAGAGATGCAACAGAACAGCCATTGGTGCTTTGTCCATCTCCTGAGCTCCTACCTGGTGCTGGATGTCAGGCTTTGATATCAAGAAAATGGCAAAAGAGATTTACATATTCCTTCTGCTGACATTCCTATTTCATCAGGAAAATTCCAAATGTCTCTTAATTCAAGTCAGTATAATTTACTCTAAAGATAAAAGCACTCAAAGGCTTTTGTTCCAAGTATTAATATGATGGTCACAGGTCTCTAATTTACTGTAAAATATGAGCAAACAGACAAACTGAATCAGCCCCCAGAGAGCAGAAGGCAGGCAGCCAATTCCAGCTTCAGACAAGGAGCGCTCCATCCCCGGGATCTGTCGAACACCTGCAATACATTGATTGCACTTAAGCAGCCACCATTGGAATGTTAATGCCATCCCTGCCTCCAAAACACAGGATTTTTCACACACAAAGCACGAGCTCTTCGGCGTTCTGGGGTTGGGATTTTTTGCTATATGAAGTAAATGGAGCAAGTGATTTTTTTCTTTAACTACAGGCTGGAAACTCCGTTCCTGTTACACTGACAGCAATCTATTAGTTAAGGAAATCAAGTTTTTACTCACTACAGGAGGGGAAAGAGATCCTTAAAGCTTTTATGTCAGTTCATTCTCTATTAATGATAAACACTGGAAGCCTGGCTGGGATAGATCATCTTGCACTTATTGCTGTGAGTAAATTAAGAATTAAACACCAAATGCCTGTGCCCACTCTGCTGCCAGAGCACTTCACTGCACACCTGGGCTGGGCAGGAGCAGGGGCCAGAGGGGGACCCAGTGCCCCCAGAAGATGCCAACAGACAGTCTGGGAACCCCTCAGCCTCCCCAATCCTGGTGGGAAGATCATCAGCACCCCAGGGGATCAGCCCCCATGGAAAACAATCCTTGTTGTAGCACTGCTTCTAGTGCTGGAATTAAATTTTAACTTTTCCATTCTGCCATTATCACATGGTTTTTCCTACTGGTTTCTTTTACCAGTTATTGCCTCAAATTCAGGCTCCAACATTCCAAACATTTATTTATGCTGCCACAATAAATACTAAGTGTATTCTGTTTGCATCATGTTTTCCTTTTCCTCCCTTATTCAATGCCTCCAGATTTATTTAATGCAAGTGCCCTGAAGCATACCAGGCTTGTCATGCTTTTGGAAGACCTCAGGACATATTTGGTTTATTAACCATCTTAGATCAAAGCAGTTAATTTATATTAGTGTAAATAAAATACACATATTACCTTAATGAAAATCTAAAATTTAATTTGGTTTTGTGTAATACATCATCTGAAAACACCTAAGTTCAGCCTGAATTTTCTGCTCAGGTTCAACCATGCCCATGAATTCCCTTATCATCAAAAATACTTAGAAGACCACAAAGAATTTTTTAAAATAAAATGTATCTTTCCATTCTGTCTTTTAAGATTACTCTTCCTCCCAAAAGAGCTTTTCTAAGTGACTTTCCACAGCTTAAAGTTCTGTTCAGTTTAAATAAGTGTCCACACATTCTGATGATCATCTGAAGTTCCTCCAAACTGCTGTGGGGAAAAAAAAATAAATCAGATTGAGCCCAGTGTGCATTGTGTCTCTTAAAAGATCCAGCTCCCAGGCCCTGGGAGAAAAGCTTGAAAAGAGATTTTCAAAATTCCAATTCTTTTGCCAAAACGCAGCCAACACACTGGGCTTTGATCCCTGTTAGTGCCCAGCACCCTCCTCTGGAGCTCCAGCCTGACTGTTCACATCACACCAAAACCTCCAGAATCCCAGCCAAAAATTCTGCTCAGTCTGATGCCAAAGCCAGCTCAGAATTTTATTATGTCACACATTCAGTCAGGAGGACTTAAATGCCTTTTTTCTGCTTTGCTTACAGAAATCAGTCTTTTCCAGAAGATTTTTGTTTAGGAGCCTCTCCAGCGGTTGGGCCAGCAGCACCTGGGGGAAGGTGCCACGTGCTGACACACACGGGGACAACCTGATAAAACAGGACTGGAAACCTCTGTGACACGAGATAAGGCTGCTGCAGCAGCCAGGTAGCCCAGCCCCAGCCCTGCCTGCCAGGCTTGCTCTGCTGGATGTGCCACAAACACATCCCTGCTCCCACCCTCCCAGGGTGGCTCTGCTGGGTGGCTGCAGGGCTTCTCCCCACTGCTGCTCACTCTGGCAGTGAGCACATTGATGCTTTGTTTGTTCCCTTTGAGCAAAGATGATGTGGATTTTGTCTAAGTGAACTCCAAGGATTCCAGCTCTGCTGGGTGCACCCTGCAGGAGGCACCCCAGTAAGCAGCCCTGGGAGGAGCAGCATTGTGGTTTTTGTGAGGGTCCCCAGGACAAGGGAAGAGATGAATCTGACTCCATGTTCTCAGAAGGCTGATTTATTATATTATTATATTATATTATTGTAATAGTATATTATTGTAATATTATATTATTATATCATTATATTATATATTATATAATACATATTATATTAGATAATACATATTATATTAGATAATACATATTATATTATATTGTATTATGTTGTATTATATTGTATTATATTGTATTATGCTATACTAAAAGAATACAGAAAGGATACAGACAGAAGGCTTAACAAGAATGAATAATAAAAACTCGTGACTGATTCCTCAGAGTCCAACACAGCTGGATGGTGATTGGTCATTAAGAAAAAGCAATTCACATGTTTGATAAACAATATCCATATTGCATTCCAAAGCAGCAAAACACACTCTGAGGCTTCTCAGCTTCTCAGGAGAAAAATCCTGGGCAAAGAGGNAACTCCAAGGATTCCAGCTCTGCTGGGTGCACCCTGCAGGAGGCACCCCAGTAAGCAGCCCTGGGAGGAGCAGCATTGTGGTTTTTGTGAGGGTCCCCAGGACAAGGGAAGAGATGAATCTGACTCCATGTTCTCAGAAGGCTGATTTATTATATTATTATATTATATTATTGTAATAGTATATTATTGTAATATTATATTATTATATCATTATATTATATATTATATAATACATATTATATTAGATAATACATATTATATTAGATAATACATATTATATTATATTGTATTATGTTGTATTATATTGTATTATATTGTATTATGCTATACTAAAAGAATACAGAAAGGATACAGACAGAAGGCTTAACAAGAATGAATAATAAAAACTCGTGACTGATTCCTCAGAGTCCAACACAGCTGGATGGTGATTGGTCATTAAGAAAAAGCAATTCACATGTTTGATAAACAATATCCATATTGCATTCCAAAGCAGCAAAACACACTCTGAGGCTTCTCAGCTTCTCAGGAGAAAAATCCTGGGCAAAGAGGATTTTTCCAGAAAATACGACAGTGACACAGCATCTGCCAAATTATGGTCATTTCAAAAAGCAAACTGTCCTAAGGAAAGATAATCACATTATTGATGCTCTTGCAGGACTCCAGCCTGCAGCAGTTTTACCTGTCTCTCATGAGATCTGGATTCAGAGCATGTCTGGGGGTGAACAGAAGCAGAGGAATGTTCATCAGGTTCCCACTCTCAGGCAGGTATTCTTGAAAACTCCAGCCTAATCTTCACATTATTTGCTTTATGAAACACTCTGAAAGAAATCAACTTTGGAAGGAGTTCTATCAAATGTACATATTAGCAGTTTTCCTTGTGACCTATTTCTCAGGCATTCTCATGTCAGAGTATTTATAGCAGTTCTGCAGAAAGGACTGAAATTAGAAAAACTCCCTGAATAGAGCAGCAGGCACATTGTGGTTCGTTTTATTATTTAAATGTGTTCCTTTCACTCCAAACAGCAAAATTAAATAAGGAGGGAAAAGAAATATTCTAGCAGGCAGAACATTCCGAGGGACTTGCATTCCTATCAATGTCCACATCTCTATATTCATGCACAGAGGCAATGGCAATGCAGCAATTCTATCTGGCAAACCCAGTTAACTCTCATCCATAAAATGTGCCATTTAAATTCCAGAAGGGCTAATGAACAGCACGGGAGAAGAGACCACAAGAAAAAAAAAACACAATATGCAATTGGAAACAGCTTTCAATGACTACAATGTACCTCTCTTCCCAAACCTGCTCTGTGGGTTTTCATTTGCTGGAGGTGTGGACACCTGCCAGTTTGCTGGAGCAGGTAAGCCAGTGGAACCCATCAGCCATCTGTTCTCATCCCACACACAGCCCAAAAAACATCATAAATATGCAAAGAACCACAGCCCCCCCCCGAGGGAGCGGCTGGGTAACAATAGCTTTAATTTTTCATTTGTTTATTTGATTTGTGGTAATGAAGGAGCTACTGGAGCAACATCTGAAACAAGTGAAATGCAGCAAGTGAAACTTTAGGGCAAAATACATCTCTTAGAAGCAAATCTGCTTCTGCTTGATTTGGTGCTGGTTTGGGTTGTTTGAGTTCACCCTCTTTGCTCAGGCATCAGCACCACAGTGTCAGGGACAGGGCTCTGGCTTTGTTTAACTCCTGGATTTGAGGGACTCAGTTAATCTGCAAGGAGACATTTCCACGGCTCTGTCTCTCACCATCAAAACATCTGATTTAATGCTCAGAGCGAGCTGGAGGAGCCACTGCCCCAGCCCCACTGAGTGATGCATCACATTTTGTTATCAAAGATGTTGAAAGCTTTTTCCCCAGATCTTTGCAATTCAATGGCATCAAAAAAGCATAATTAGAACTGGAGGGCAGGGATGGATGGATTGATGCAAAATCACTCCAACAAAACCATCATAATTATTATAAATGACAGGAAGCCCGGGGTAGCCAGCACTGCCACAGAGAAGAGAAGCAACCACAGAAAAAGGCCTTCAGAACAACCTCAAAATTCTTTTTTTTCATAGAAACAAGGGGCAGAAAAGAGTCCCCAGACCCCTCACCCACCTTCAGGAGCTCCTCACTGTTACAACCAACCAGGAATCATTTACTACAGGTATTTGCCCAGAAATGACCCTCAAGGTGATCTTCTTGGACAATTGCTGCAGGACACTGAAGCTGATGGGATTATTTTAATATTGCCCGGATTTTGCAGGAATAAAAATTGTGCAGATTTTGGGGAAGCTGCCTTTGAGAAGCAGGGCAGTGAGAGGATCCCCCTGCTGGGAGGGGGACTCTGAGCAGTAAGACAAAAACTCTCTCTGAGCTCCACCTCCTCCCAGCACTCCCAATGCTTCCAAGGGAGCTTTAATGCATCTTACTTCAAGCAGCAATTCTGAAGAGGAAATAGCAATCTTCATTAAGGATTAGGCAAACAATTAACTTATTATGTTCAATCTTTTTAATGTGTGTCTGGGTACACAGGAACAAAAACAAACACAGTTTAAGCACATTACAAGGGGAAAACCTATGTTTGTTTCCTCATTCCAAATGAGCTCCTAGTTTTGCCTTTGTTTCCAACTTAAAACTCTGAAATTAACTCAGCTGAACCAGGCTGATTAATTGGGAAATTATAGAAGAAATAAGTCTTCCCAGTAAGTTTAAGGAGGGCAGGATTTAGTCCTGCATCACTATCCTTTGGTCTACACCTGCTCAGAGCACTCAGCACCCTCACCCTGAGGCCAGGTGGGCCTGGCCAGGCTGTAACAGCTGTTTTAATTGTGCTTAGGTCATTAACATGTTTATCTATTCATATATCTGGTTTCCAAGGAGCAGGTAACACACTGCAGTGCTGATTATGAGGCATCAACTTGAGCATAAAACACAGGAACCACCTTCAATCATCCCCCTCCTCCTCATTCCTTGCTTTTCTGTGGAAAAAAAAAAGGCACTAAAGCAGCAGCAGGAGCAAATGCCTGATGTTTTCAACAAAACTTTGTCACATTCTAAGATTCTGCTTTAAGCTTTTTTTGTCTGTTTTATTTTATGGCACTTTTAATGAGAGGTTTCAACAACCCCATCATTAAATGAAAAGGAAAGAAATAGGAAAAAGAAAAAGAATAATTAAATTTTTTAAGATTCTTTCTGAAGGAAAATGGCACTATATCATTTTAAATGTTTAAAATCCAGCTGACTCCAGCATTTCTGCTGATGACTTCAGCAACTCACAGAGCAATTTAAAGAAATTAAGGCAGCTGGGAAATACAGTCTATAGTAAAACTACATAGATTATCCTATTTCAGGGGAGAAACAGCACAACAGATGTTTTTAACTACTGAGGCTCTTCCATAAGTCACACATTTGTATGGAGTTTGACACCAATCCCCACCATTGTGGGTCCCACAGGACAGAGACACCAACACCTGGGACTCGTTCACCTGTGGAAACCAGGCACAAAGAGGGGGAAGAGCCTCACTGCAGCAACTGCATCCAAGGAAGCTGCAGCTCATGCTGAAAAGTGCAGCTGCTGCAAACACCAAAGTCCCTGAGTGCTTTGTTCTTACCTTGCTGCCAGACCCAGAGAACCATTCCCCTCTCCAGGTGCTGTTCCTGTGAGCCACAACAGAGAGGATGCCCTCAGCCACTGGAAATACACATTTATGAGGCCTGGGGGCTTTGCTGTCTCCTGTCCATCTCTGGAGGGCATGGGGAGCACCAGCCCCACGTGAACTCAGCCATGGATCCCTGCCCTGACCCCAAGTCACTCCATAGAGGACTCAGCCTTAAGCTGCACCAAGGGAAGTTTAGGTGAGATGTTAGAGAGAAATTCCTCACTGAAAGAGCGATTGGGAAATGGAATGGTCAGCCCAGGGAGGGGTGGAGTCACCATCCCTGGAGGTGTTTGAACACAGACTGGAGGTGGCACTCAGTGCCAGGGTTTAGCTGATGAGGAGGTGCCAGGGCATGGGTTGGGCTAGGTGAGCTCAAAGGTCTTTTCCAGCCTAGTTCACTCTGTGACTCTGTATTGTAGATGCATGGTGAGCCCCGTGGCAGGAATGATGCATCTGACTCCATGTTCTCAGAAGGAAAATTTATTATTTTATGATACTATATTATATTAAAGAATACTAAACTATACTAAAGAATACAGAAAGGATACTTACAGAACGCTAAAAAAGATAATAATGAAAACTCGTGACTCTCTCCAGAGTCCTGACACAGCCTGGCCCTGATTGGCCAAAAAGTCAAAACAACTCACAGCAGAATCCAATGAAACAATCACCTGTGGGTAAACAATCTCCAAACACATTCCACATGAGCACAACACAGGAGAAGCAAATGAGATAAGAATTGTTTTCCTTTTCTCTGAGACCTCTCTTGCTGCCTTTCAGCTTCCCAGGAGAAAATCCCTGGGTGAAGGGATCGTGTTCAGAGAATGTGAATGCCACAATTCTGTGTAACAGGGGCTGCACCTGGGACCCCAGAACAACCAGTTCACAGATCCCAAGCTTATCCAGCCGGTGCCAGTCCTTTGTGGCTTTTTAAAATCCCCAGCCTGAAGCTGTCCAAGTCTGGAGAGGAGCCCCCAGACCAAGAAGATGATGCAGCAGACCTGTTTTAGCAGCCAACAACACTGGGTGTGGCTGCCAAACAAAACTGGCATGCTAAACTGTGAGCTCCTGGAAAGTGCTGAAGTACATCACTGCCTGTGCTCCCCATCCTGAATGGACCCCTCCATTCTGGAAGGATTTTCTGCAGAAAGATGTCTGCAAAGTTGTCCAAGTTAAGAGTAAGTTATGAATGTGATGCTTTGCCAAGTAAGGTGATAAAACCTTATGGATTTATCCCAAGGGGGATTCTGGGAAGAGACACAGGGTTGAAGGGATGCAGGCACTCACTCATGCTCCAGAGTGAGTTTATTTAACTCCCACTGAATATCCCAGTACTGCTATTTTCCAAGGAGGAAAGCCCAATAAGCACTTTTAGGATTTTGGGGGAGGTGCTCAGCTGTGGACAGGGTGAGCTCACCTGAACTGCAGCTGCTCCCTGAGAGCTTTGTCCAGTTCTCCCCACTACAACTGGGATTTGTTACCTGTAAGTGCAATGCAGCTTTGGAAGTCACTGTGGAAGGTGGGAGGAAGCTCCCAGACCCCAAATCACATGGAAGCTACAGGCAGGATCAAGTGCAGGTGGTGGGATTGTACCTGTTTGGGTTTCTCCCACCTGGTTGGGTTGGAGGGTGCCCTGATGGGACTCTGCTGACATTTATTCCCCTTCTGCAGAAATGTTATGGAGAGTTCTGGCAAACTTTAATAACACAAAGCACTTCTCCCTTTTCTTCCCTCTGAGCTCTTTAGGCATTCATCCACACTTTATTTACGGTTCTGAGGCTCATAAAGTAGAAATATTGCCAGTTGCTGGCGATGGAAATGGAGATCCTCACACCACAAGATTCCCTGGTGTTTTGAGCAAACATGAAACACAACTAAAGGGTCTGATGATAAAGCTGAATGTTGGCACAGGGCAGCCCTGGCTCCACCTGCCAGGAGAGAGGGGAGGGGGAAGAGGGGCAGCTTGCTTAGCAGAGGAGATCAAGCAATTAAATCATGCTAGGCTGAAGCTATGAGAGCTGAAGCAAGGTGCTCAGCCTTGATGCTTTTTGGGTTTTGATGCTTTTAAGTCAAGAAAGAAGTCTGGGCTGGGGGAGAGAGGAGGGAGGAGCAGAGAGAAGGGAAAATAAAAGAAATGTGGAAGCTAATCCCAAGCACTGTGAAAAGGTCATGTGCTTCGATATGAGTAATTAATTTTCTTAGAGCAATGTTGAAAAGGTTAACCTGATTTATGGAATGCAATTTAATTTAAAATGTGTTGTGTACCTTGTTAAAAGGGTCCAATTATGGCTGCTAATTCTGTGGACTGACACAAGTGACGTGGTCTGATAACACCCTGGTGTGAGGGGAACACGTGTCAGTCAATAATTAGACATGGCCTATCGAAATTTGAGGGGGAAGGAAAACTGGTAGAAATGCTGAGAGAACAATTGTTCTCTATGCCCAGGGCCCACAGTGTCCCCTTGCAATTCCCTGCTCTGTGGAGCACTCGGTGATTCATTTTCAGGCAGGTTTGTGCTCAGAGCGGTTTATCATGGTGCTTGGAGACAGAAGTACAGGTCAGCCCACGCTGCTCCTTGACCTTCATTCTGGTAATTCTTCTCTCAAAAACCAAACTAAACACCACCCTCCTTCCTTGGTGACTTGCTACAGCAAGAGGCTCAAAAAATTCCCAGTGGTGCTTGTACACAGAATTTAGTAATAATCTAAATAACACAGGCTGCAGGGACCCTCAGTGAGAAGGGCTTGTGGTCCAAATTTCCAGTTTGAAAACTTTTGTCCTAATCCACTCCTTGCTCAGCTGCTCATCTTCCCTGGGCCCTGTGGTGTCCCTGTTCCTGCCAGTCCTGGGGACTGTGTGCCCAGCATCCCCCTCCACAGCAGGAAAGCATCCCATGGGTTTGCAGCCCTGAAGCCACTGTCTGCCCAGGCTGCAGTGAAATATTCCACTTAATTTTCACTTTCTCTCAGTCTCCAAGGCCAGCAGCCAGAGTTACTCCCCACATGTTTTGTAGGCACTCCTTTAGTGAGCAATGGATGGTGTGTGAATGCAGTCAGTAACAGCTGTGGGGGTATTCCTCAGTGCCATATTCCCCAAAATGTGTGTGCAAAGCTCCCCCAGTGTTCCTTCCGCTGCTCAGTTTGGTACACTGCAGATTAGCAGAGGAACTATTCCAATCCTGGTTGACAGGATAACTGTTCCTACAAGGAGCAGAATAAATAGATTAATGCAGCTCCAAGGTGCCTCTGGCTCCTAAATTGGGCTGGTAAATGCCAAAATTGTGTGGCTGCACAGAGTGGCTTTGGTGGCTCCAGCTGCATGGGACCAGGACCTGTGTTGCTGGGAGGGCTCACCTGGCCCAGGTGAGCAGGAGGCAGGAGATCTGCTGCTGAAACGTGGTTGTGTTTTCACCAAGGAGTCAGAAACACACCTGTGCTCAGTGTGGAGTTTGCCATCAACACCAGGAGTGTTCCACTGTCCAACACAGTGAGCTGGGTGTGCAGCTGGATTGCCAGGTTATTGTAAATTGTCAGTGCTCAGCAACTGCTGCATGACAGGCTCTGTGCCTGCATCCTTCCAGGACCTCTTGTGTCGTTGTGTTCACAGGTCCCAGGACAAAGGAAGAGATGAATCTGACTCCATATTTCTTAGAATGCTGATTTACTATTATATTATATTATATTATATTATATTATATTATATTATATTACATTATATTACATTATATTACATTATATTACATTATATTACATTATATTATATTACATATGCTATACTAAAGCTATACTAAAAGAATAGAAGAAAGGATTTCATCAGAAGGCTAGGAAAGGAATGAATAATAAAAACTTGTGACAGACAGAGAGCCCAACACAGCTGGACCATGATTGGTCATCAAGTAAAAACAACTCACATGAGACCAATCAAAGATGCACCTGTCAGTAAACAACCTCCAGACCACATTCCACAGCCATCAGATAGTTATTGTTTACATTTCTTTTCTGAGGCTTCTCAGCTTCTCAGGAGAAAAATCCTGGCAAGAGGATTTTCATAAAATGTCATGGTGACACTCTTGTGCATCACTGCCTGCATCCTTCCAGGACCTCTTGTGCATCACTGCCTGCATCCTTCCAGGACCTCTTGTGCATGATTTCTCTGCAGAGTTGGAGGAGAATCAGCTGATTCTCTGTTTTTGGATGATGTTCAGCCCTGGTCTAGTGGAAGGTGTCCCTGCCCATGGAAGGGGGTTGGAATGAGATGAGCTTTAAGGTCCTTTCCAACCCAAACCATCCTGTGATTTTTGTCCTTTTGGTGTCACTTCTGCTGAGGAAAAGAACATCTGTGTATTGGGCTTTCCTGCAAGACCTTATGGAAGTTCCTGGAGAGAGGGGAAAAAACTTTTGTTTAACACATTGAATGGGCAGAGGCAAGAGCAGCTTGTAGTTACATTGATCTTTCAGGTTCCTATTGCTGTGACACTCAGTACTAAAACTTTATTGGCATTTTATAAAGAAATCTTGTCTGAAAGGGAGAGGAGGATGGAAGAAACTCCTATCTGTCCTCTATAACCCCAACTATTCTCGTGTTCGCTTCTGCAAACAAAGCTCTCCCCCACCTTTACCCAGAGCTGGTTTACATTGCCATCACCAAATTAGCTCAGGAAGCTGCATCTTGTGATAACTTCATTATGTTCTATTGACTTCTCAGGGAGCTGAAAGGAATATAATGGCAATTTCCCATAATGGATAACTGGCCAGGGAAATGGCCATTCCCTCCTCTACCCTTATTCAGTCAAATCACTAACAGACATTTCATTTTCTGATGTGCATGTTGGCCTCTTATCAAGCTTTTTTCACCCAAAGAGGATTCCTCCTCAGAGGAACATGAGGATTAGCATCAGATGGGGAAAATGCAGTTAGAATTACCAGAATATTAAAGGGGCAATTGTAATTCCTCAGCTGCAAGGGACACTTCAAGCAAATTACCTCAATTAAGAGAATAAGAATCAGGGAACTGCTTTAAATTGAAAAAACATTCAGATAGGATGTGTGTGTCTGTTTGTCATCAGGGGCTTAATATTTACTTCTGCTGATGAGACTTTGTCATGCTCTATTACAATTCATAGACTCATGTTCCCAAATTATATGCACCAAACTGCTTTGATTTATAGGGTACAAGTCCCTTTTCTCTGTGAATTCCTTTAATATTGTCATAAATGTGGTCAGTGATGCTTATCTCACAGTATTAATGTGCCTCATTTAATTATATTGTCTTGCTCAAAAAGTGCACTTAGTTTGAAGGAAACTACAAATTGTTAACTTTTGGTAAATGCACATTTCTCACTAGAGAATGGTGAGAACTGGTGCCTTCTGCAGCCAGCAGTGGGATGGTTGTTTGGGAAGGGTCAGAAATACACAGAAGGCTCTTGGGTCAGTAATAACTCAGGTCCTTTCAGCCTCTGCTTCTTGTGGGAGCCCCAGTTTGTGGTCTGGCCATCAATTCTGTGCTTTGTCCCACATTCCCTGCTCTGAGGCTGCTCCTGGGTTCTCATTCCCCTATTTTAGACTCAGGAAGGTGTGATTCTCTATTGATTACTTGATCTGTGTAATTACAATCAAAACCACAGGGATTTCAAGCCTGATTGACTGCAAAATAGAAATCTATTGGCTTGGCTGGACTCCTAATGACCAGGATTAGGAGAGAACAAGGTTTGGGGCTGCTCTTTCTCTGCAGGATTGGTTTTGGGTAACTGGAGATTGACAAGGTTTGTGAAGGAAGGCACTGATCCCAGCAGAGCAGGCTGGGGGGGGTTATCTCCTTCATCCCTGCCTGTGGCTGTGCTTGTGGCATCCTGATTTTGTGACCCTGCTGCCTACAGGAGTCAGGAACAGAGCCTGGGGGTAACTGCAGGGCAAGGCAAGGAGCTGCAGGAGGGAGAAATCCAGCTGAAAGCTCCTCTCCCAGATGTTCTTGGCATCCTTCTCCCGCTGGATATCCCTTTGGCCAGCACCCTAAAATAAGTCTAGGCCCTGGAGTTTTGTCTGTCCCCACCCTCAGAAGCTGAAGGAAGGAGCACCAGCAGGCAGGGAAAGGACCTTTTTCTTTTTTAAAATAGGTTTTCATTTAAAAGATGCCAGAGCCAGCAGATTAGTGTCTTGACTATATAGGTTTCCTACAGATAAGGCAGAGAAATTGATTTCAATTACCAAAGTGGATAGACAGGCTGCTGTGCTCTCCTGGGGATTGTTAACCCTTGAGAGGCAAAAAGTGAAAACCAGGAGGGGGTTTGGAACCTCAAGCCATTTCCTCAGGAGCAGCTGTGCCTCTCGCAGCATAAATCCTCACAAAGGGAGAGAGCTAAAGAAAGGAGGTTTATTTAAGGATGTACAATGATCCTTGTGATACTCTGGGATTTCAGCAAGCTTTCAGATCCTTCAGCGAGGCTGTGGAGGCCAAGGGTTAAAGTGGCTGCAGGGATTAAAGGATTCAGTGCCTTTCAAGCACCAGCTTCACCTTTTCCAAGAGCAGCCTGGCTGCTGGGAAGTTTTCCTGGGAGGTTCCAGGGCTGAGGTTGGGCAAGGCTGTGCAGTGCATCCAGGAGGAATTTCTGCATGGAAAGGGTGGTCAGGCATTGGAGCTGCCCAGGGAGGTTTGGGGTCTCATCCCTGGAGGTGTCCAAGAAGGCCTGGATGTGACACTCGCTGCTCTGGGCTGGGGACAAGGTGGGGATTGGGCACAGCTTGGGCTCTGGGACCTGGGAGGGCTTTTCCAGCCTCACTGATCCCAGGATTTGGGGTGTTTACACCTCACTGGGCAGGTGATGACACTGCTGGTAACTCACACACCAACAGCAGGGGTTGCACGGGTGTTTCTGCACCCTGTTCCACCTCCTGCACCCTGTTCCACCTCCTACACCCTGTTCCACCTCCTGCACCCTGTTCCGCCTCCTACATCCTGTTCCACCTCCTACACCCTGTTCCACCTCCTGCAACCCTCTGCAAACCTTCACCCCCAAACACAGGCCAGGGGTTCATTTCCCAGCAGATTTCTGCACTCAGCAACAGGGCAGGATTTGATTTTTTTAAATTACTTCCTTACCCCACACCTCGCTGGTAGCTACACTTACAAGATCCTCTTCCAGTGGAAGTCACAGCATCACATCTCCTTCCTGGATCCCAGCTGGGTGGGGAGCAGAATCCCAAAGTGTTGGTGGGGTCCTGCCCTGCTGCTGGGCACCCCCTGTGCCTGGGGCACAGCCCCAGGTGACCTTTGGCAGCAGTGGGGAACAGAGGGGATGGAGCTGCCAGGGCGTGTGTGGTATTTGCTGGGTCTCCAGGACGAAGGAGGAAATGATGAATCTGACTTCATGTTCTTAGAAGGCTAATTTATTATTATATTATATTATGATATCCTGAAACTATACTAAAGAATAGAGAAAGGATATAGACACAAAGCTGCAAAGAATGATAATGAAAACCCGTGGCTCCTTCCAGAGTCCCAACACAGCCTGACCGTGATTGGTCACTAAGTAAAAACAATTTACATGAAACCAATCAATGACCAGTTGGTAAACAATGACCAAACCACATTCCAAAGCAGCAAAACACAGGAGAAGCAAATCAGATAATATTGTTTTCCTTTTTGTCTGAGGCTTCTCAGCTTCCCAGGAGAAGGCAAAGAGGATTTTTCAGAAAATATAATGGTGACAGGTGTGGACAGAGGCAAAGGGAGGAGCTGGTGGCACTGGGCAGTGTGGAGGGACAGGAGCAGGAGCTGGGCATTTCCTTGGCACATGTGGGGAGAGGGTTTCCAGTGCCTGCTCAGACCTGCCCCATCTGCTGCTCCTGCATTTCCACACCCTGCAATTCCTGAGTTGGCTCTGTAATTGTGTCCACAGGGTGCCTGCTTCCCTTCCCTCCTCAAATCCAATTTGCTACTTTTTGCAGCTCGGCTGCTGCCTGATAATGGGCACCTTGTGATAGATTTTTCTGCTATTCACTTGCTGGGTCTCTTTTGTCCTACCACGGGGAAGTTTGCCCCTGTGGGTCTCACAGTTGGCTTCTCAGCTGGGTTTCACACAGGCTTTTATTGCCAGCAGCATCTGCTCTCCCCTCCAATTACTCCAGCATATTTCTTTGGTTCTTTGCTTTGCTGGGTTCACCAGCAGCTCCTGCCCTGGCTGAACTCCCCAGCAGACTCCCCCACTGCCTCCAGGTATTTGGGGGGTCTGGCTGGGGTTAGAAATCAGATGTTGCACATTGTCACCTCAGAACAGAAGGAATTCAGTGGCCTCACATGGCAGCAAGACCAGTGTGATAAGCATATTTAAGCAATCACAGGAAAACACAGCATATAAATAAGATTTTGTTTCAGGCCACGGAATACATTTGTTGCTGGAAGCAGCTCAGCAAATGCAGCTTTTGTGTCCTTTCAAGCACAATGACATATTTCACAGAAACACCCTGTGGTTTGTACTTTGCATTTGTGTTAATGTGGACAGCACTGTCCTCTGTGTACACTGCATCCTCTTCCCTTCCCTTTGGTTTTTCCCAGAGCTTGGCATGCTCCCAGGGTGGGGGATGCTCCTGCCATGGCCCTGTGGCACAGCTGCACCCAGGTGTGGCCTCAGGCAGGTTCCCAGGAGGTTGCAGCACAGCAAACATTATTTCTGGAGATGTCTGAGTAGTTTTTTTCCCCCCTAATGAAAAATGATTTCTGACATACTGGAAATGTGAATATACATCTAGATAGAGAAATGTTTAGTTTATATCATGTCTTAAGCTCAAAATAAATGTTTTCCATTCCCAGCAGTGTTTTCTGCAAGGAAAACCCAATCATTCCCTTCACAGCAGCTCAGTTATTTTCCATCTCACTCTGTGGACAGCGCCTGGATTTCAGATAAGGATCTCCTGCTAGAATGCTGAGGGAGGAGGTGGCAAAGAATATGTCAGTGGCAAATACCCTCAGCTTCCCCCCCTGCTCCTTGGTGGGGAACATGATGGGACTTCAGTGATATTGCAAGGAACTTTCTGGAAGAGCCAGAGGTAAATTTTACTGAGGTCAAGATGCTTTGAGAGGACAATTGGTTAAAACTGGGTTTAATGCCCAACCCAGGATTTCCAATGCACTTGCAGATTTTTCCCCCTTTCCTCTTGGCTGCTGGCATCATTAATGCCAGGATTTAAGATGACAGAACTTTAATTGTACAGGACAAAGGCGTCTGGTTCCCTGCTTCACTGATCAATTCCAGTTCATAAATCGTAGCAGGAACAAAACTCTTTAGCAATGCTGACAATTAAGTAACATCCTGATAAACATCCCCTTTTGTTTTATTTAAATGAAAATGCCTTTATTTCCACAGAGTGGTATCTTGTAACAATAAGATTCACTGTCCCTGAAGCTTGGTTAATTAAACACAGTATTTGCAATCTACCAAAACAAGCTGTTTTATGCAAGCTGATAACAGGGTTTCCGTTTCATAATGTGAACAATTGGGTTATGCAAATGCCAGGATTTTAAACCCCTGTGATCTGTTTTTGTTGCCTTATTATCTGTTTCTGTCTACAAACACCAAATATAGACATCCCAATTAAAGCAGCTAAATGCCATTAAGTCCAACTAAAGATGTTTTTATCAGTTAAGAACTTCCCCCAATTTAATTAAAAATAAGGTTTGAGATTGGCCTTTCTTAACCTAAACTCCACTCCCACACTTCCATCCATTTGATTGATTTTCCCTCTAACTCCCCTGTGGGTTTTACTCCTTGGTGAACCCCTCAGAGATCTGGTGGGAGGCAGTTCCTGAGCCCAGGTGCTGCTCACCTTTTGGCAGGTGCACTGACTCCTGCAGCAGGTCTGGTGGGCTCTGCTGGGTGGTTGGTGAAGGACCAGGAGCTGGATGTGAACATTAAACCTGCCCAGGTGGGAGCTCATCCCGCAGGGCTGCTCTGATGCATTTCACATGCCTGCTGTGTGGAGCCCATCCCACAGCCCCAGGCAGGAAGCAGGAAGGGAATTTCACCATGGAATAGAAGGGAATTAACAGAGCAGAGCCATCCTGGTGCAGGTGTTGGTTCCTGGTGAGCTCTCAGATGTTTGTGCTCAGACCCTGGCTCTGTCAGAGTTTGCACATCCTGCAGCTCACTGGGAACATTCACACCCCTGGGAGCTCAGCTGGGCTGTGCTGTGCCATGGAATAGAAGGGAATGAACAGAGCAGAGCCATCCTGGTGCAGGTGTTGGTTCCTGGTGAGCTCTCAGATGTTTGTGCTCAGACCCTGGCTCTGTCAGAGTTTGCACATCCTGCAGCTCACTGGGAACATTCACACCCCTGGGAGCTCAGCTGGGCTGTGCTGTGCCATAATATCACCATGGAATAGAAGGGAATAAGCAGAGCAGAGCCATCCTGGTGCAGATGTTGGCTCCTGTGAGTGCTCAGATGTTTGTGCTCAGACCCTGGCTCGCTCAGAGTTTGCACATCCTGCAGCTCACTGGGAATATTCACATCCCTTGGAGCTGAGCTGGGCTGTGCTGTGCCCACCAGGGCCAGGTGTGGATGTTTTGAAAGATGGAAGTTTGACAAGAAAGTTTCACAGATGTGTGTGCTTGGCAGAAAGCTCTCTGAATGAAGAACCTAAGAGCAGAATAGAGATGGAACCAAGTTTTGATATAGAAGAGCAATAGAGGCCTAAATTGACAATTGCTGAGCCAGTCATTACTGGACAACTAAAAAAGCAAAGGTTAAGTCAAGTTGGAAGGGAGTTTTATGACTAGAGCAATGGATATGTTGACCACAAACAAAAAAGATGTTTTTACCAAGCAGAAATCGGTCTTAGGAAAAGCAGAAAGACACCACAGGCAAACAAGCATGCCAATGTGGCAAGCAGAAAAAAGATCTAAGAATTTTCCACTGCAAGAAAACTGAAAAAGAACTTTAAGCTTAAACTGTAGCACACTAACTCATGTGGCTGGATAGTAATGACCATAATATGGTAATTATAGCAGCTATGATAGGCTACAGGTAATAGTAAAGGTGTTGTATATGGTGCTGATTGGTTGTTATGTATTAAGATGCTCAGCAAAGAAAGAAAAATAATGCAATGCAACCAGAATTAAGGGTCTTTAGGCTTGCCTGTAACTATAGCTGGCAGCTGTAGGTGTGGCTGTGTTACCAAAGACCTGAGACTGCTGTAACAATAAACAGCATTCTGAAGAGCTGCCTGGAGTCCCACATCTCTGGTCTCAGTCTCTTACTCATGGGAGTGGTTTTGTTCCTCCAGGGGCCAGCTGCTGCTAACAGAGACCCCCCCTTCCCCTCTGGCTGCTGGAGCCCCCCACTCCCTGTCCTGCCCTGGGGCTGCTCAGCCCGGGGGATGAGATGAGATGAGCTGAGATGTCTCTGATTTGAAACAGGTGTGTGCAAGGCTTTTTTTGTGAAGGCGCTGGGGGAAGGCTCTCAGCTCTCAGCTTTCCCCAGGAGGATGTAACAGATCCCCCAGCGGCACTCAAAGCTTTGTGCTGCTTCCAAAGTGCAGTAATTTAACTTTATATCAGCCATGTTTGCAGCAGCTGTCAGTCACCATGACAACAATATTAACACTCGTGATGGCTTTGTTGTGAGCACCAGAGAATGTAATATTCTGGAGGGAAGAAGCAGCAATTGCTTGAGCAGTTGCTCACAGCCCAAGTGACTCTATTGAACTGGGAGAGGTTCAAACTGGATTTTAAACATACAGGAGAAGGCTTGCTTTTGGAGTATAAAATGACTTGAATTAACTTCAGTCTGACAAGAGGAAGCAAAGGGAATCACTGGAATAAATATGTGTGAGACTGGAAGATTAGAAAGACACATTCCAAAATCTCACAGAAATGCAAACTCCCTCTTTTTGAAGGCACTGCCTCTGGAATGGCAATTTACATTTCTTTAAACTTGGGGAGGGGGAAGGAGGATGATCTAAAGGGGGTTTGCCAGCCTTGTGGTTCTTGTCTTATACATTAAACAGTTACTCATGGAATGCTAAGGGTAGCTCTTAGTCTGTATATTCTCTAAGAATTAAAACAGGGGAAAAGTGTCCTGGGTTTCAAACACTGGAGTTTGTCTCTTAATCAATTTTCTTTTATGGGGAAAAAGCAAATCATTCTCTCTCTCAATATTTAGTATCTTTACTGTTTCTAACCTCCCTCCTTCCCCTCCAGAGATACCCAGCATTAAGATAAGGCATTGATTGTCTACACTGGGAAATGCATTCTAGTTAATTAGTTCATTATTCCTTTTTTAACTTAAGATTGATGACTTATTAAGCTATGGTTAATTACAGAGTTTATTACTTTGAAAATAAGGACAACTCCACAGCTTCAGCTGATTCTGCTCTTGGCTGATCTGGATTTCTGGCACTGCTGTGTCCTGGAGATCTGTGCTTTCCCTTTTGCACCCTGTTCATAGAAACCCAATTTTGGGGTCTGCAGCTCACACCCCTGGGGCCTGCATGACAAAACATGCCAGTGACCTTGCAGCTGCTGGTTTTCCCTGCAGGTCCAGAGCTGGGATCCCCCAAAACTTTAGCAGAGTGTTTTAGAAGCCTCTGTAGCTCCAGGGCCCAGTGAGGACCAGAGCTGGAGCATCAGCACAGGCCAGGAGCACTGGGAGGCTCCACGAGGAGCCCCAGCCTGATCCATCACACCAAGGAGAGAGCACCAAGCACCAGCTAAGTGGGGGAAGGAGTTTTGTGTGTCCTCAGTGCACACCCTACCTCCAGCTCCCAAAAATGTGCCCTGCCAGCAGAGTGTCCTGGTGACAGCCAGGGCAGAGGTGGGCAATGGAGACTCAGGGAGTGCCTGCAGGCTCATTCAGCACACAAAACTGACATTGCCAGGGGCAGAAATACCCTAAATTTTGTCTAATAATCCAGCCAGACTAGCAGGGAGTGCAGGGCCGAGGTGCCCATGGCTTCAGAGGAGCTGTGAGACCAACCTGGCAATACAGCAGCAGCACACACAGGGATGCTGCTGCCTCCTGCCGAGGCAGGGCACAGCAACAGTTGGTAACCACGTTATCAGCTGCGTTTTCAGCTCCAAAACAGGAACTTTTCAATCTAAAATTAACACCAAGCAGGGTGAAATGCAGAGAAGTGCAACGTGGATCTGGTAATTCTGGGTTGTGGGGGCATGGACAGCGTTATTGCTGCTGGGCTTTCAGCTCACACACTCCTGCTGCTCTGTGGGGTGTCTGTGTGAGAGCAGCACCAGCTGAACAGAAAATTAAAATATAATTGAACACCTGTAACACACAGTGTAGCATGGGAGAGTCTGCAGGGCTGTCATCAGAGGAGAGGGGCAGAGGGACCAGCCAGGAGTGAGGTGGATTTCTCTCCTGGCACATTTCTGGAGCAGTGGTGCTCCCTCCAGGCTGTGTGTTGGCTGAGACAAGGGACAGGCTGCAAAGCCATCGCTTTCTGAGCTATGTGAGAAAGAAGCCAAGAGGACAAAGTTGTAGTGAGCCCGTATTTTCTCACTGTCAGTACTCCAGGTGGTGGAGGAGCTATGAAGGAGATGCTGCAGCCTCCAGGTCTCTCCTTTGGATCCTCTGCTGTTCCACTATGAGGACCACAATTAGCCATGAACCCCACTCCTCACTCATTGTGAAAATGTCAGCTTCCCAACATCCCTGAGAGACCAGATTTTCAAGAAAAACACAGATGTTAAATCAATTCCTCCATCTTTCCGCCCTCCCATTTTTCCAGGCTGCTAACATTGTCCTTTTGGGAATGTACTCATGAACCATAAACATCTGTTGGTTTGCTGCAAACAATTCCCAGCTTTTAGCTGAACAGGCTCCTCTCTCTCTTTACTCCCTCCCAGCAGCCAGGCTGGCCACACTGGGATGGTGTGAGATGAGGGACAGGCAGAGGCTGACTGACATTTTGCCTTTAGACATGAAAGAAGTGCTTGTGGTTTGTTTTCCCCCTCCAGAGGCAGCAGTTTAGAGAAAAAGAAATTAAAGGTGCAGAAATAGCTCCAATGGCAGCTCATGAGAGTGGATTACAGGATGCAGAAGTTATGGAAATGTCAATAAGTGAGCAATGGGGTAACAATTTTAGTGTCCCCTGCCTGTGTCCTGCCCAGCACAGAGGGGTTGTGGCCATTGCCACCACATGTCCCACGTCACTGCACAAGAAGATTCCACCCCTGGCCTGTGCCAGCCTCCAGCAGACAGGCAGAGAAGTGACACCACTAAAACAGACACAGGTTTTGTGTACCAGCCCAGCTGAGTGGGCACCACGCTCCAATAATCTCTTGGACACCTTGGAACACCCCAGTGACCTTCGACCTTCACGCTTAAATAAACAGAATTTGAAATTTCCACCCCCAAGCTCTAAAACCAATTTAAATTTTCATCTTTTGGGGCCAGGAACCACCGTTTCTACATCTCAGATCTTGGTGCATCCTTCAGCCAAGCAGCAGGAAGAGCAGGGAGTGAGCTTCTCTCCAGCTTGGGAATTCAAAGACGTGTGTTCAAGCAGGGGGTATCAGGTCTTGGTTTCCAGCTGTAAAACCAAAAGCCTCTGGGGGTTTCTGGATGTTTTCCAGCTGCCACCTGCTTTCCTCTATTGTGTGTCCTTTGTCCCTACTGAAAAATAACTCAGCTGTGTGGCTTTTCTTGGTTTTATGAAGAGTATTGTTGTTGGTTTATTTTCTCTTATTTTCCAGAAACATTCACGTTCGAGGATAAACTGCCATTCACGTAGGAAGATTTAGTCCCTCTTCATAAAGTTATATATTACAAGTGAAAGGGAAACAAGCATGGGCTGGCAGCAGAAAATTGAATTAGCTCAGCAGTACACTACACAAAATAAGACAAATTTTGTACAGAAATATAATTGAAGCTGCATTATTTATCCTCCCTTTTTGGGTTATTTGTCAAAGTGAGCCTCAAGTTGCAAATTAAAAGAGCTATTGATTTTAAAGTTGTTTTTAAAGTATTTTCTGCATTCAGATCCTTGGAAACAATTATCTCAAAGTCGTGCCAAGCAGCCAAATCCTTATTGGTGTTGGGTTCAGAGAGATAATGTTCCAGCTTCTCTCCATCGTTTGTGGACATTCAAATGACTCTTCTTGGTAGAATCATAGAAAAATAAATCATTGAAGTTAGAAAAGGCTTCCAAGAGCATCCAGTCCAAGCTGTGCCCAATCCCCACCTTGTCACCGAGTGCCACCTCCAGGAATTCCTTGGACACCTCCAGGGGTGGGGACTCCAAACCTCCCTGGGCAGTTCCAATGTCTGACCACCCTTTCCATGGGGAAATTCCTGCTGCTGTCCACCCTGAGCCTCCCCTGGTGCAATTTGAAGCCATTTCCTCTCCTCCTGTCCCTGTTCCCTGGGAGCAGAGCCCAACCTGGGGCTGTCCCCTCCTGTCAGGAGTTGTGCAGAGCCACAAGGTCCCCCCTTAGCCTCCTTTTCTCCAGGCTGAACAGCAGAAATTTCTTTTTCTGGGAAGAAATGGGTGGAAGGTGGGATCAGAAGGGTTTGTGCAGGTGTGTTGTTGAGCACAGCAGCAGCACCTGCAGGAAGAGCTCTGGCTGTCCTGGAATGTCACCCAGAGAGAGCATCTGCTCCTGCCACGGCACCAACCAGCACAGCCCTGGCAGAGCTCATCCCAGGTCAAAGTTTTACCACTTTTACATTCCTGTTAAACTTTCCTGCTGCATTGAGAGGGCAAATGTCCCATCAAATAACATCAATCATTCTTTTCACAAATCCCCGCTGAGGACAAGGACCAGGAAATGCAGCCCAGCTGTTTTCCCATCCCAGTCTGGATGGATGACAAGGTGCTGGCACACCTTTCCTGCCTTGCCTGTGCTTGTGGCACGAGAGATTGGGGGACAGTTTGGGGAGGGGGCATTGCTTTTGTTTTGCAAAACAAACAGAAAACAGCCCTTGTGACCACAAAAGAAAAAACCAAAACGCATTAAAAAATCCATCCCAAGCAGCATTTGAGCCATTCTCCATAGGCCCTAGGAGCCTCTTACTGTTTGAGTTAAGGCTCCTTATATAAAGTTTATGGGTCCCAGCGGGGTGTTTTGAGTAGATTACATTCACACCAGCTCATGCAACGCGGGCGTGAGCAGTCAGTAAATCAGCCAGCTTAGCTGGGAGCTGCTGCTCGTGCTGGCAATGGTCTCAGGGCTGGGATAACACCTCCTGTTATTAGTTGACAGCTGGTAAACAAAGATCCTGCTCTGGTACACACTGTCAGGGTTTTTAGAGCCTCAGCACATGCACAGAGCTGGGGAAAATGCTGCTTCCATAAGGACACGTGTCCATGAAATGGGCTAAGTGTGCCTGATGCTGGGAAAGCTGGGCTGGTTTCACTGGTTTAACCCTAACCCCAACCCTAACCCAGACACCAGGATCCTTCTGCCCTCTGAGGTTCAGAGAGGCCAAACTGGCAGGGAGGTGGGTCAGGAGAGCTCAGATCTACTGCAGTTCTTGCAGCCCCATGGCAGAGATCCTGCTCAGTGAAACTGATGATTCCAGATTCATTTTTTTATTGGCTGTGTATTGCACCAGCCTAGAGGCCGTGGTTCAGAGGGGTGACAGGCTGGTGTGGATCCCACAAACTCCACACTGGGACAGCTGATGTGTGCCACAGGGCCCTGAGGAGCATCTGGTCCTGCTGGCCAGAAATCAGGCAGAGGCTGCACTTCCTGGGGTTTATTCTGGAGACCTCTCTCTCTCTGCCAGTCACTTAGACACCAATATCTTGCTTTCAAATCAATGCCCCCACTCTGAATTTGGCTCTCAGGTTTGAATACCAGGACTCTGAGCATCTCCTGTCTTACACCTCTCTCCAACACTGTTCCTGTCCTGTCCAGCAGCAGGAAAGGATGGGGGCCTGCCAGCTGGAAGAAATGCCTTTAATATGAAGACACAAAAACAATTTCTTTGATATGTGGCAGCAGTAGGGATGTGATTGGCCAGGGAAGTCATCAGCAAGCAATTCTTCCAGTTGCAGATTGTTTAAGTCAACTGCACACTGATTTATTTGCTGTGTTCTAATTACTGAGGGAAAATGAGGGGAAGTCTGGTATTAGCAAAATCCCTCAGCTTATAATTACCCCATTCACGGGGTTTGGGTTTCACCACAACACAATCCCACCACTACACACGAGCACTTCAGCATTTAATTAAGGGCAGATAAAACTGGAGTCGTTGCCGTTTTCCTTTCCAGCTCTTGCAGCTCAGGAGAGGCAGGAGAGGCTGAACGCTGAGTGTCTCCTCTGAAAAGCCAAGGAAACCCAACACAAAGCAGTTCTCTATCTATTTCACCCACTTTCTATGGCCAGAACTGTATTGGCTTGTGTGAAAAATGTGCATTTTATGACTGGCTTTTTGCAAATATTCAAATGAATATTATATGTGTTATGTTAGAAAGTTATGCTGTATTAATTTTTTTTAGTAATGTGTTAAACATAGTTTTAGGTTATAACATAATGTTAAAATAGAAACTATGTATGTGGGGTTTTTTTTTTAAAGAAAGGAATGAGGTACTTGCACCAGACAGCAGCCACAGGACACCTAAATCTTTCAGAGAAAATTAATTTATTGCTCCCTTATCAGAAGAAATGAACTTCTTCCCACCTCAGCCCTGAAGATGCCGTCAGAATTCAGAGGAAGAAGTTGACACTGAGCAGACAGAATCCTTTGTTTGAATGGAATTTATGCATCATGGATGAGGTGTATGAATATTCAACAGGCAATTGTTTTTAAGGGTTAATCCTCTGTTAACGTGGGTCCTTTTTTGGGCTTGTTTTGCCCAGAAAGAGGTACCTGGACTGTCTGTAACTCTTTGTTTTTATTGTCTCCTATTGTTCTAATCCTAATTGTCCAAATTTTTATTACTCTAATTATATCACTATTTTTATAACCATTTTATTACTATGAAACTTCTAAAATTTTAAAAACAAGTGATTGGTGTTTTTCACAGCTTGGTAAATCTGGTGTGTCAGATGAAGACAGCAGCACGTCAGGGCTGGCAGCAGCTCTCAGAGGCAGCAGCAGGAGCATCCCTGGGCCAGGGGTACCCACGGGGCTCCTGCCCTGCAGCACACTGAGGAAAACAAAATATCCTTTGCTGTTCTGGAGCCTGAAACATCTTTACTTTTTTAAGAAGTCAGGAATTTGAAAGATGCAGCCTGGGCCTCTGGAACAGAAAAAAAACCAAAATGAATATTTCTACATTTAAAAATGGTTTTGAAGTTCTGAATTTTTAGAAGCAAAGCCCTGAAATGCTCAGTGAAAAGCCTTTTCTGTGGGGAAAATCTGCCAGAACAGGCAGTTCTGAGCAACCCTGTAATTGCCGTGAAATAAATAAACAGGTCTTGCTTATCGGTATCTGAAATAAATTTTGAGAGAAATAACATTTTAAGATACAGAAGCATATCTCTGTTTTGATAAACACCTCTACAAGTGGCACATTCCTCCTCCCTCAGGGTCTGTCCTTCCTCACTCGTTGTGCTCTGCATTCATCACCTGGGAGTGAATCTCCTCATAATTTAGATCCTGCAGCCGATAGTTTATGTGCAGCAAATGGAAGCTCCACTTTGATTTCCATTATGCATTACCTTGTCTGACTCCCTTTTATTGTACAGTGGAGTAAATGACCTCCCAGATATGCAGGTTCAGATGTCGATGTGATGGTAAATTTAAGTCCTGAAATTTCCATCCACTGATAAAATTGTATAATAAAAAAAATCACTTTCTTCTGCTAATATCTGCTTTTGGCTGTCACATCAGCATTATGGCCAGATTGTATTTTGTAATATATCAGCATGGAATCCAATTGTTGTGTGCTGGTTTCTCTTTTGAAAATAATACAGCACAGGCTGAAAAATCAGTACATGAGTCGTTCTGCTTTTATTTCTATTGGCTTTACATGGACTTGACAGAAGATTGTTGGTATCAAATTTGCTGAGTATAACACTTAATTAAATATCTTTCCTCTTAGTACTGAGCAGCACCTTGAATAAAATCACCCACCTCGGATTCAGGCTTGGGAAGGTGTTTTGGGAAAGGATGTGCAGCCACACATCCTGGAGGTGTCCAAGGAGCAGCTGGATGTGGCACTCAGTGCTCTGGGCTGGCTGATTGCAGGTTGGACTCGAGTTCTTTTCCAGCCTAAATGATTCTGGGATTCTGATCCAGCCCCACTGGTGCCAGGGCTGCTCCTGCTCCCACTCCAAACCTGAGCAGTGCCCTGAGCCCTCTGTCAGTGTTATCACTCACAGTGTGTTTGTTAGAGCACACACACACCTAAGCAGCATCTCTCAGTGGCTTTAAATGTGGGAATCCTTAAAATCAGAGGGTTTGGGGAAAGCTGCAAAAGACAGGCCTCAGAGACAGCAGAACTGTGATTAGAGCTAAGCAGTAGCCATAAGATTGGTCAGCAGAAAAGTTATGTAAGAAGTAGAAAAGTAAAGACAACTAGAACAATGGTCTGTGTATTAATGCTTGTCTAGAATAACTCCCTAAGCTCCCTAAAAGTATATCTAGCAAGATATTAGGGAGTTCTAAGCTTAATAATGGAGCTCTGTGCATTGTGTTTTAATTTGCAGTAATATTAGAGGGTTAATTAATGAATGGCCCTGGTTGCTGAGCTTTGTATTTGTGTATGAACAGCGTGGGAGCTGCTCAGTGAGGCTGCTCAGGAGCCCTGGATGCTGCATTAGAGAGCCCAGAGCTCTGTTATTACACGGATAAATGTTATCATGTTCATCTCGTGTAGAAATTTATCCAGTTTATGCTGCAACCGAGCAACATTAGTCCTGTAAACTCAAGTAATCTTTCTTCAGAGAACAACTACCCAATTACCAACATTACTTATTGAATTGGTTGCTTTCTCTATTAAACGGGACACGGTGCCAATCAAATCAGATAATTCAGCCACAAAATCAATGGCACCACATTTACTCAATCAAATACATTGCTCAGTATCTTATATCCATATGAAATTAAAGAGATGGATGTGCCAGCTGCACACTAGAATTGGGCTTCAGGACTTTGGCACATGCAGGTTAAAAATAAGGAAATCGATGAGCAAGAGAGAATGTATTTGACATCAGTCACTGCTTTTAATACATTAATTTCTTCACTAGATTAATCAACTATTGATCATCCTTCAGCTTTCCGAGAAGCCAAGCATGTGATCTCTGCTGAGCAATCCCTGTCCAAAACCTCTGGACACAGGGATGGAGCATCCTGCCCAGGACCTCAGGGTGCTGTGGGTTACAGATGTGCCTCAGGGGCAGCATAGTTAAATCCCAGCTCTCCATGTCCTGAGCTGGGTCTGGCTCGAGCCTGGTTTATTAGACCAGGAGGTTTTTTTGGGCCCTTCAGTGGCCCTGGGAACCTGTGCAGAGCTCTCTGAAGCTGAGTGTGGTGGGTCCAGGTGGGTTTGCCATCTCTGGGTTTGGCCCAGCACCCACCTGGAGACTTTTGGTGGCCAACACTGGGTGAGTGGGCCAGGTTTGCTGCTTCAGTCCTGCTTTAGTGATGGCATCAAGGCAGGGTTTGTGTGTGTGCTGTGCCTGCACTGGGAACAGAACTGGGCTCTGGCCTTCTGCAGACGAGTGGAGACTTGATCCTTGCCTTTCCCACTCCAAAATGAAGTGCTCAGAAAGCATCTGAATGGGAAATCAAAGTGCCTGCACATATGGGGAGGGCAAGAAATCATCACTTATTTGTAGGCAAGCAACAATTTTTAATCTCAGCTTTGTGGAGGATCTGATTTACACCAGAACTGCTTATCTCTGTGCCCTTGCTGCCCTTCTGCTTCCCTTTCTCAGCACTGTGCCAACAACACAGCTGCTGTTTGTCTCTGAGAAAAGAAAAGAGACGGGAGGGGAAGGAAAAAGACATTATAAAAATACATTGTAAGTTACCAGAATAGAAACAGTCCAAGCACTGTGTCCTACTTTAGAACATGCTGATGCAAATAACAGGGAGCAAGTGCTTGGGATTTGTAACTGGAGTGGCTTTGGTAAGACACAAATATGCCTCCTTTGCCCTGAAATCAATTCTACAGGGCTGAGGATTGCCTGGGTTTGAGTAGGAGATAAAATTAATTAGCAAAGCAAGAGGCAGAGCTCGAGCTGGTTTGACTGGCCCAGTGTGTTTCACACCAACAGCAGCTTCAGCAGCCCCAGGGGCCCTGGGGGGCTTATCAAAGGGGATGTGACAGCCACAAATGCTGCCATTCTGCACCACAGAGCCAGGCAGGTTGTTGAAACTGTGATTTTGCTGGGAACACCTGCCGCCAGCCAAGGGAATTAGGAGATGCCAGGCTCTGGTCACACCCTGCACTTGTACTGAGACCACAGGTGAATTAGAGCAGCCTCCTTGCTCTCTCCCCTGGCTCCTCATCCATCAAAAAATCATGTCCAGGAAGAAGTTACCCAGATGAAGGCAGCCTGAAACCAGTTCAGGGGAGTTCCCTGGCAAAGGGGACAGTCCCTGAACTTCCTACAGACCTCACCATGACCTCAGCCCGGCTGTACAGCCCTGCTCTGCCTGTAGTACACCAGCAGGCAAAGACTTTCCTTGCCTGGCCTTTTACAAAGGTTTGGGCTCGGAGGGGGCTCTGCAGGTGCTGGGGGCCTGCCCGTTCATTAATGTCAGAGCTCTGAGCCAGCGCTGATCGATCTCTGAGCTCCCATCGACAGCAGCTCCAGCACACCAGGCTCCTGTGAGGAGAGCAGCAAAATGAACACAGACAGATCTCTAATAATCACAGCTCCTCTTGGAGGAAACAAAGCTTTTCTTTTCTTTTTTCTTTTTCTTTTTTTTTTTTTCCCCCCAAAGCAGAGGCGATAAACCCAAAGAATTGGTTTCCTGATTTCAGTTTGCCTATAGATGGGTTTGACTGGGAGAAAAGGTTCCCTTGCAGAGCTCCAGGATGGGGAGGTTCTGAAAAAGTGAGCCCTTTTCTTGGATCTCCAGCTGGGATTTTGAGAGGTGAGGTGACTCTGTAAACTAATATTTCACGATGAAAAAGTGAGGTTGCAATTCCACGCTGGAGACAAACTGAGATACAAATCTAGTGGGAACTTCTCTACAAAATATAATCCTCACTTGACTGGGTAAATCACCTTTTGTTCTCTCTATGTGTGTAAATATCAGCAGAAATACTCGGATGGGAGGTCAGAGCACAGAGCTGGGACAGACCCGGCTTTGGGAGCAGGAGGGGGTGGGCACAGGGATTGGCATGGACATCCCCACTCATCCAGTCTCGTTTGTAAATAGGAATGGAGCTTAAGGATTGTAATTCTGCAGGGAGAGCTTCTCTGCTAATTGCCACAGTTTTGTTCAATTGACTGTTTGGCAAAGTGCCCTGTGCTTATCAAAACAATTAAACCCCAAATATCCGCTGCTGATATGTGGATTTTTTACAGGAATTGGGGTAACAATGTCACCAGGCAGCTCTGGTGGCTTTCACTGAGTGTCCCCCCTGTTTTCCCTGGGCTGGAGCCTAAAACTCGTCTCTAAGACAACCTGTGGAGCAACTTCCAACATCATTGCTGGAAATCTGGGAAAAAACCAACATGCTGTATGGAATGTCCCTGAAGGGACACAGACACAGGTGAGTGAGTAGTTTAACCCTCCCTGCTGCCAATGTGCAAGTTCTGCTTTGGGCAACACTTCCCAAATTATTCAAGTTCAATTATTTAAAATAAAACTTCTTCCTGCAATTTCAGTGACTCAGTAGAAGTGCCTTGGTTTCCAGAGCTGAGGATCACACCAGCTCCCAAGAGAATTGAGCTGTTTGAGTTACACCAGTTAAGCAAGGACCCATCTCCGGATGCAAACTCTGTCCTCAGGCAGTGCTTACTAAACGTGAGCTTTATCTTCTGGTCAAAATTAACTACTCAATAGAAATTGCAAGTACTGGCAGAAGACAAGAGAAAGGGTGTCAGGACAGATCCAGGATTGCTGGAAGGGATAAAAGCTTCTTACATGCAGAACAGAGATTGTTCTCTTAAAATGCAGCTCCAATCTTATGCTGATATTGGGCTGCTATTACACAGGATTTGGTAAAAAACAGCTATTTCTCTTCTGCTGCTTTTATTTGTGCTGTGCAGAGCACATTGCTTCTTTCTGCTTCTCTGGTTATCCAAGTGTCAGGTTTTAAAATAAGGAATGTGCAAGTGATGCCTTAGGATTTTAGCTTTTATATTTTATATATTTGTAATCCTGAAATTCTTTGGTGTATAACTCTAAACTCCACACACAGTGTGAGCTGCTGCTTCCCCATTTTGGGCAGACACAACAATTCCTCTCTAGGCCTGGCAATCAAGGACACCTCACTGCCTCAGGCCAGAGAGATGGAAACAAAAGTGAGTTGGGGGGAGGAAGCTTAGGGTAAATGACTTCATTAGCTGAAGCTGTAACTGGAAGATGAACCCCCAATATGCAAATGGACCACACTTATAAAAGTGTGAAACCTGTGACCCATTGTCCATTTTGGGTGCAGCCCCTGGGGGGCTTTGTCTGCCCTAAATGCCCCTGAAGGCCCTTCAATAAATAGAACTGATTTTTATTCCCTTAATTTTGTCTGGCCTCTGGTTTTAGATGGCCAGAAAAGGCAGCACCAGGAGCAGTGGCCACTCTGACTCTGCAGAGGAGCTGCAGCTCTGACCCTACACCCGCTAGTGGCCCTCGGTGGCCAGGGCAGGTGCCAGGGGCTGCAGGTGGTACATGGAATAAATAAAGGTAGGAGATATTTCTCCTTTTTAATGCCTTTATTTAAAAAATCCACTCAGTGGGGAGAACCAACAGGTCACACAAACGCCAGCAGTGCTGCTCCCCAGAAGGTGGCACGGAGGAGGAGGAGGAATGATGCAGCTGTGTCCGCTGATGTGCAGGCAGAGCTGGGGATTCTGTCCTCAGGGGAGCAATAATAGATTCCAATTTTTCAGTTTTATTTTCAAGGTCCCCCTTCCAGGCGACATCCTTTGAGGTTAGGGCGAGAGATAAAAAGGACTTCAGCAGATACTGGACTCAGTTCCTGATATTTAGACATCACTCAGGTCTCTTAATTCTATGTTGGCTCATTGTTTTAGAGGTTTTTGGCTGGATTTGGGTAGATTCTTGTCTATTTGCATCCTGGGTGCATTCCAATCTGCATACCAGGTTTGATGTCACCTCCCCCGTCTCAGGTGTCAGTCCGGGGAGCGGCGGGCAGTGGAGGGGGATACCCAATGCAGAGGGATTTTTAACCATTAGCAACAGGTAATTAAAGAAAAACTATTAACAATAGGTGGTTACAACATGAAATTATTAACAACAAACAGTTAAAACTCGAATTTAGCAGCAATTGGTTTAACTTGTTAACTCTGCAACTTAAAAAAAAAAAATGGACAGCTTTTCCACTCATAACAGCACACGTGGATTTGGTGCTGTCACCCCCTCGTTCAGGACTGCCCTGAGCCCCCAGGAGGCTCCTGCTGTGCAGCAGCAGCAGCAATAAGGGTGATAGATAACCTCCAAGGTGCTTCCCGACAGCTTTTACAATGCTTAATGAGGTAAACTAATTGTAAATTGTGGCAAAATGGGAGACTTAACGACACTTCAGCTCTTGAAAGGAGTTTAAATACTGAGGAATTGGCTAATACTTGTAGGGGTGGGGAAGCAGTGAGGAAGCCCCGGAATTCACCCAGACAGGATCCCAGTCTCCTGTGAGCCCCACATCTCATCACCTCACACGGATTCACGTCCTGCTGCAAACCAGATGCAGAAATATTTGCTTTTCATTTTGGGGATTCCAAAATCCCTGTGGCTGCATAGCAAGAGGAGTGAAGAGCTGCCTGTGCCAGAGCCAGCAGCATCTGCCCAGCCCTGCCTGTAGCCCCTCCTGCCTGGAGGGTTTGGAATCTCCCTGTCCTGGCACATGGTCCTGACCTGGGACCAGGAGTGCCACCAAAATGGGAAGCATCTTCTTCTCTGACTGATCCCAAGGAACAGGAGCCTTTTCTCACTTTCTCTCTTCTGTTGAAATTTAACTGGCTGCCTGTCAAATCACTGAATGAGAATAAAATCACAGCTAAGAATCCTGAAATCTGGAGCAAATTCATGTCATATGTTCCTGCTGAACCAGTGCTACCCCTCGGTTACACATCACCACCCGGCCCCATCTGGGAGACATGAGCAAACTTTTGATATTGTGTGATATGAAATATTCACACTGGCTTTGCAGCAGATGTCAGTGGCTGCAGCAGCTCCTCTGCTCTGGGTTCATTCTTCTGCTTCGGTGAAATTTGCTTCTTTTCCCACAAAATCTGTGAAAGCTGCAGCTGCTGTGATCCTGCAAACAAGGAATAACATTCCCTGGCATTGCAATTCAGAGCTGGGTTTGCTTTCCAGCTTTGCTTTCCATATCTGCAGTTTGGGAGAGGAAGTTCTGAGATGTCACCTGCCCAGTACAAGTGCTCAGCACTGGCAAAGTGTCCCCAGCCTGGACATGTCAGCGTTCAGGAACACAGAATCACAGAATGATTATATACAGGTGCTTTTATTGAAGAGCTCTGGGTGTCAGGGGTACACAGAGCCAAATCTGACTCTGACATGGGTTCGGGATTAACATGTTTTTATACCCTTATCGTTATATAATTACATATTAATTATTAAACTTATATTGTTCTATTGTATACAATATATAATCCATGTGTACATATAATCCATGTGTCTGTTAGTTTCATCCAAGCATGGACTCTTGTAATTTCCATCACACCTCCCAAACATCATTTCTCATGATTCTTGTTGCAATTATACAATAATTATATCCAATAACCAAACAATGATCGCATTTAACAATAATATCATTTATCATCTAACAATCATATCATTTATTATAGTCATTAAATGGTTACACAGGTGCAGTTTCACATGATCCAGTAAAGCCCAACATTTTCCCAGGGCCTACCAGGCCCAACCTTTCTTTCCAACTCCCCTGCATATCCCATGATTTTAGGAACATTTTATCCCTATACTATCAGACAGACTGGGAATGTCCTGGTTCTGCAGCAGCTCACATCAGCTCCTGGTAGGAGTTTGCCCTGCAGAGCAACAGGCTCTGAGAGAAGGAACCTCAGGGGTTTTGGACACACTGGGGCAGACTCTGTTCCTTCTGTCCTGTTCTGCAGCGTGTCCAGACCTTGTTGTGCCAGCAGAGAACAGGAATTCATGGAGCTGCTGGTGCACAGCTGACCACAGCCAGCACCAGTGGAGCCATGTAGGGTTTTTCCAGCTGCTGTCCTACTTGAGTGGAAATTTAGGCTGATTTTCAGTGAGCAGAATCTCTCCCCATGCTCTGATAGACTTAGTAAGTTTTGCACATTCAAATATTGACCTTTCATAAATCCTCCTCAGCCTCCCACTGGGGCTGCTGTGAGGGGAAGCAGGAGCTGGCAGGACCTGAGCAAGCTGAATATCATTCTCCTTAAACAGCTCGGAGGTGTTCAGGGGCATAAAACCTTTAAGAGCTGCAAATGGCATTTTTCAACACGCTGCCTCCTTCTGGAAAGGTCAGGTGGGAGTTAAACCTGAGGCTCCTCTTCTCTCCATCTTAATCAGCCATCGCAGGCGCTTATCAAATTTCCCTCCTGTCTCCCGATTCTGATGGAATTGATAACCTGATGTGAATTCTCCCGGAGCTTGGCTGATGGAAGCTCAGCTGTGACAGAGCACAGCAGTGCCACTCACTGCAAGAGCCACGTGAAATTTGGATCCTCAGCTGCTTCAGCACCCAGCAGTTTCTGCTTTTGTTTTGCTTCCTGTGCCTGCTGTGATCCTGTCCCGTTCCATCCAGGAGTTTTCTGTCACAGTGACCCCACTGCCCTTCCCTGAGCTGTCACAGGCGCTGGGGACAGGGCACAGAGGTGACCAGGCAAGTCACCGTGCACTGCCTCTGCCTCTGCAATGCTGAGAGCTTCATTAACATCCTGCTAATGAGTCACTTCCCAAGCTTCATCCCGTCCTTGCCTCCCTCCTCCTTTCCCCTCATTACTCACCAGTGACAATGATGAACCAAATATTTAGATAATCTTTCTAGGAGGGACTTTTCCTGCCACCACTTCCCTAAGTGAACTGAAGAAAGGCTATTCTAGAGGTGGTAAAGTGACTGAAATTTTAGGTTTTGTTTCTTTATATTACCATTGGGAAAGAAAAGGTTGTAGGGGGAGGAGAAGTGTCCTGAAGGTTTTGTTCTGATTCTCATCACTCTTTCTTTTAGTTGCTTTAATAAATTTTCCTTTATACCCTTGTAAACTTTTGAGCCTGCTTTGCCTTTCTCTTAATCCTACATCACAACAGAAAATGAGTGAGTCCATTCTAGTGAGTGCACTGGTAATTAGCCAGCACTGAACCCACCATCCTCATTGGCTGAAAAACCTCAAATTGGCAAACCAAAACCACTACACTGCCTGACTCAAAAACACAAATGAGTGTGAGGGGAGACACCAGCAGCTACTGGCAGCTCCAAGTGATGGGCACAGGCTCCTGCAGGTACCCAGAGGGGACACTTGGCAGCTCCTGGCAGCTCCAGGTACCTTAGAGGCATCCCCAGAGAAATCCGTGGGGATCTCCCAGAGGAAACCTCCTGGGGCTCGTAGGAGGAAGGAGGCAGTGAGAACACTGATGTGGATCTTCCCTCTGTGCTGTCTGGAAGAAGCTGACTTGAGGGTAAAACAGATTTTTTTCCAAGAGGAGAACCACTGCCTTCGTCTCTACTCAGCTTTCACAGGGTTGAACTCATGTGTCCCATTGCAGATTCTCATCACCAGGGCCACAAACCCTCCCTAGCTCCTGTCCCTGCCACCAGGACAGTCCTGGCACTGCCAGTGGAGACTGAAACCCCCCAAAACCAGGTCACACCCACCAGCTCTGCTGTCCCCATCCTTGCAGATGAAGATGCCAAGGCTTAGAAGCTTTGGGCAAAGCTGGGGCAGGCTTCTGAGAAACGCTGATTTTTAGAGGAATTTTAAAAACTATCCCATTTGAGGTCAAAATCTGGCAAAGACATTTCACATAGCTGGTTCACCAGCCACAAATATCCTGAACTACAGAACTTATTTCATAGCAGCAAGCATTTGCTGGGAAAGTGTCTGTTAAACCAAACAACTAATATTCCAGCAAAGGCAGTCACAGAAATGTTTTATCCAGCCCAAATCCCCAATCTGCAGAGGACAGTGAGACAGCAGCAGCTGGGAACAGGCTGGGTGACCCTGCCTGGCCATATGGGCACCATCACCAAGGACACAGCACCAAGGACAGATTCCCCTGGTTATCCACGTGTCCCTGCCCTTGCCAGGTGGGGAAAGCATTTGTTATACCTCCTGAAGCTCCCACCTTTGCAGAAAAGTCTTTGCAATTCGTGGACATCCTGGCTGTGTTCCTGGGGCAGGATCTGTCGTGCTGCTCCCCCTGGTTGGTGCCAATCTGCTCCGTTCCTGGGATGCAGCTCCACTTGCTGAAAGCAGATGCCATGCCCAGATTTCTTCTGCTGCTGAATCTCAGCTGTAGTTTGGCAGTTCCAGGGTGATGTAGTGTTTTCCTCTCTCTCCCTGTCATGCCATCCCTCCTCCGAGGTGAGCTGGCCGCGTTTTCTATCAGCTGTTAATTCACCCTGATGTTTGCATTCCTCTCTCCTTCCAAAGCATCACAAATCACTGCTGCTTCTCCCTCCTGCACACGCCCCAGGGGAGAGGGAGGCTGCAGGGAAACATCCTGGGAAAGGAGCTTTGGTTCTCTGCCTGCTCCAAACAGAAATCATCTTAAAACGGGAAAATCTCACATGATGTTAATCAGTTCTTTCAATATTTGCTGCGCTTGAAGCGCTGACTTGCTTTTCAGATTTTAGAGGGTAGGAAATATCACACGCATTTTAAATGAGGAAATTACACACAAACACACACTCACACACCCCTCTCACATCCCCACACTCACCCCAGACTCCCCACACCCCTCACACCCCCCAGCTACTGGGGTGTCCCTGTGGTGTCCCTGTGCTGCTGCTGGCAGTGCCCTGAGCATCCTGCACCCAGGGTTTGCATCCTTCCAGAGGAATCCTTACCCTGGCACATGGCTGCAGTATTTTAAAAGTCAGGGAGTAACATTATGTGTCAGAAGTGGTCAAATTAAGTTAATTTGACCTTTAAACTCCATTTTTAATCCCTTTCTTTGGCATCCAGCATGATTTGCATTCCACTATACTGACACTCGGCCTAACAAATGACTTTCTTTCCAAACTGCCTTTGAAGTATCTGAACTTAATGGACTATAACATTTATGAACATCTGAGTTCTTCTCTCAGCAGCTGCACTGGGTTATTGATGATCTAATTGAAATGCTGGCAAATATATCCCAGCAGTATATGGGGAGCAGCAGCCGACTCGGCACGACCCCAGAGCCTTGCAAGCGTATGGTTTCTGTGCTATTCATTAGCAGCAGACAGTATATTTTCAGCTATGTTAAAACAACAACAAAGAGCAGAGTAAAAACACCAGAAGAGACCAAAAAAAAAATAAAAATTAAAAATAAAAATAAAAATAAATTTAAAAATCCACATGCAGGAAAAAGGCTGATTTGTTTCTCCTCTGTGTGTCCCCAGACAGCTCCACTGCAGGGATCACTGGGGGCAGCTGCTGCAAATTGGGCACTTCTTGGAACTTGGGATTTATTTACAGAAATAGCCAAGGGCAAGGCAGGTTACCCAGGGCATGTTCACCCTCCTGACTGAATAGGTAAAAATACATGGACCAGCTGAAAACTGGACAACTGGGCACCAAAATATGGGGAGACAGGTGTTGTTATTGGATCCAAAAATCATCACACTCTCTTCTAAGATCTGTGGGGGGTGATCCAAGTTGGAAATCTCCAATTTTTCCACGGCAGACCATGAGCTGCTCCCAGTGTTCTCCAGAAACACTGCTGGCACACTCTTCCACCAGGACCTCACTAATAGGAGGTTTGGAAATGCCCATTTCCGTAGTAATGGCTGGAATCACGCTGCACTCAATATTTATCCAGCAACCAGCTGAGAGCACACTCTGCTCTCCGCTGATTGGCACGTAATTAAGCAAAGAAAAGGAAGTCATAATGTTTAGCAGCAGCACCACTTGAGTATTCAACAGTAACAGGAAAGATAGGGATGGTATGCTGCTAAAAATAAATAGGGAATGGGTTATTAGGAGGTGTAGTGAGTTCCCGTGCCGTGAATAGCTTCAGGCAGTCCATTCCCTTCCATTTCATTTCATTTGATAGTCAGGATTTACACCAGGGATAAAAGAGGAAGTAAAAGGATATTGAAAAAGTGCAGAAATTTTTTGACATGAAAATAAAGATGAGGGGAAATCAAATTTGTATCTTTGAGCAGATGGAGGCTGAGCTGTTTCTGGCATCCTCCACACAGCTGGATTCACTCTCCTGGTCCAGGCTGGCTAAAAGACGCCGATAAAAATGAAAAATGCAAATGAATTCTCTCCACCTTACTGGACACACTGGAATGGAGGGTGCCACTCAAAAGGCAATCTCTCCAAAACATTTAAAAACATTGTGCAATTTATATCTTGTGCTTGACAGAGCATCCAAAAGTAATTTCAGCAGCGTGTCCCGGTGCCACCGCGCTCCGCCGAGGGTGCCAGTCACCGTGCCGTGCCTGAGGCCCTGCTGGATCATTTCCCTTCCCTCTCCAAGCTGCAGAGCTTTAAAATGCAATACAAGTTGGCTGCTGGCCTCTCATTTCTGCTGGAAAATCTGGCTGTGCCAGCATGTGTAAGGTCAACAGCACAAAGCCTGCTTATTAACTGGAAATTTGGGGGATCTGGTGCCAGGAAATAGCTTTCAGCCTTTGTGAGAAGGAATAAAGAGGTTTCAGGGCAGTGGTTTGCTACAGAGGAAAATCAGGTTTGAGCATATTTCATGGTCCAGATTTGCCTCTGTTCCAGGACACCAGGAGCTGTGTCTTGTCCTACCAGGACACTCAATTAGGCCTTTTTAATCCAAGCATAAAGCTCTTCTGAATCACATTACACCACCCACGGCACCTCTGTCCCCCAGAGCACAGGGGACAGTGTCCCACGATCCCCTGGCACACTGGGGGTGCAGCACCCCCTCTCTGCCTCACTCCTGGCTGTCCTAACTCCAGATGTTTTGTTATTGAGGGATAAAAAACCACTTTGGGCTGAGCTACACAGGAGACATTCCCAGCTGCCTTTATGAAAAATCCTGTTTCCAGCTGTGCTGGGTGGACACTCAGGATTTCCCACTGGCACTTCCTGCTCCTGCTTGGCCAAGCAGGGATTTACTGCTGAGAAGAAGCAGTCTAAGCAGAGAGTAGTGGGGGTCTTTTCCCTTTTTTTTTTGTTTCCATTAAGTGGAAATTCACAGCGTGATTTTGGAGCATGAGAAATCTTAGCACCTGGGCTGCAATGCAGGAAGGGATTTTGGGTTATCTGGGAGCTCTTTTCCAGCCCCAGTGATTCCTTGGTTCCAAGGGCATCCCAAACACAGGAACATCCTTAGCTCCACTGAATTCCATGCTGACACTCAGATTTACCTGTGCCTCATGGTAGTTTTGCTTTTGGGCCAACAGAGTTAAAAGCAACGAGGTTTGCAATAAGAGAGACGGGGAAAAATCTTTCATTTACCATTTAACTTTGTTTCAGAAAAGTCTCTGCAGGTGCTCACGACCTGATGGATTGTGATGGACCAAACCCACCTTGGTTTGTCCATGCCCTGCCCTGTTTCCAGGGAGAAGCAGAGCCAGTGTCAAGCCTCAGGTTTCTCTGCCCTCACGTTCCAGATCCAGATGGAGCAGCAGCAGGACAGAACAACGGTTGTTTCTCTGGCACTCGCTGTGTGAGCAGTTCTTAAAGGCTAAAAATGCCTCCTTTTTTTTTTGCAGCTTTCATCATTTTTAACCTTGAAGCCTCTGCTCCTGTTGCAGTGTGATTTGGGGAATGGACAGTAGTTCACAAATTTAATTTCTCTGGTTCCCACAAAGAGGGGAAGATTTACACTGTTGGTAACAAGAAAAAGGCATTAAAGCAACAGTATTCCACTAATTTTGCAAGCAGATTTTGGATAGAAAGACTCCTACTCCTGGCTAATGTAACATGTAAATTCTGCTGATAACACAGCTCCCCTCTCACTGGAGCTGGTAAATGATTTCCTGAGGCTCCTCTCAGAATATCTGCTTCATTTAAATCCCCTCTCTTCTCTCTTGCAAACAATGAATACCAGATTCATCCCATGGATTTGTCACTTATAATTTCTATTAAGAAAGGGAATTCTGATTTAAAAGCAGAGTTTGGGAGCAGTTAGCACAAGCTGTGACAGTGCTCCAGTGGTTCTGTTGTCACACTAAACAGATAGGGAGACTCTGGGCATAATGAGCTTTCCTTTGTGGGAGCAGACAGAGCCTGGAAACAATGGAACCTCTGATCTGGGATTTGGATGCATTTGGGCTGGGAAATGAGCACGCTGCAGAGATAAGGCAGATGAATCATCCAGAAGGGATTGCTGCAGACCAGGCTGTCAGTCTTTGCACGGTTTTGTGGACTCAAATTTTATTCTGATTTGAAATTACACAAAAAACCCACACATTATAAATCAAGGGATAAATCAAGGCTGGAGCAGTGTCTGGGTCAAAGGCAGAGGGAACCTGGGAGCCTGGTCCCTTTCCAAACATATAAATCATCCTAAAGTGATTCCAAACTCGCTGGAATGCTTCATGAACCTTGGGAATGTTTCCAGAAGACCTGGCGTTAGTCCCAGCGTAGAATAAAAGCGCCTTGAAAATTAGATGAATTTCACCTGAAATTGCACCCATTTTCAAGGGTTTAACTTTAAACTTCTTGGCTATTTTTGAGTCTGATGCAGTGCTCCCACAGAAAAGGCAGAAATACTCAAGTTTTTGGGATCCTGTTTAGGAGAATGTCTCCTAGTGCCACTGGTTCATACTGGGATGCCAACAGACCTCCATGCAACAGGAGCTCAGGGAAATGTTCAACAGCAGTCAGTCATGCTAAAAACAATGTTAAATTCTACTGATTTGGACAGCTGGTCATCCAATGGCTGCTGAAGGCCTGGCCAAAGGGGGCTCTGTATCAGTCAGATTCCGATTTTTTACAGAATTTTTACTTTTTTGCATGAATTTTAGAGGAGTGGATCAAGTTCAGAGGCTCGGAGTGAGGTGAATGCCACGTCTGGGCTGGAAAAGGGAAGGTGTGGGAATAGAGCTGTGGAATGTCTATGAATGCATCATCCAAGCAGTGCAAGGAGTGGAAAGGTCTGGATTACAGAAAGCTACAAAGTGATGCCATGATTTTGAGGAGTTTTGGGGTAAGCTGGAGCAGCCTCCACCTACAGCTACCTGTTGCTGTCACCATGGGGATGTGAGGTGCTGGGGATGGGTGCACAGGGGATGGATCAGCCCAGGGCACTGCCCTAAGGGCCATCCCCCACCCTCACACCCATCCCCACCAAGGAGCTTTATCCAAACATCAGCAGCATCTCCAACCCAACAGCAGCTGCTCCCGAGTCCCCCCTCGCTGCTGGGGGCTGGTAGAGTCTCGTGTACCACAATATCAGACAATTTTTTTTTTTTTTTACACCATTTTTCGTTCCTAAGCGAACACAGCGTGTTTTCTGATCTGCATTTCCCTGCTTTGATCATCTGTTCTGCAGATCAGTTTTCCTGTTTAGAGGTACAGCAGGACACGTAATGAATGCAAATGTGATGCGGTCGCAGATAAATGTCTAGACTTCAGAGCCTAATCCTCCCAAATCTTACACCCTGATACAATGTTTTCATATTTAATACATTCTGAGGGATTTTGCTTTTATAAATAATGAACTAATCTCATCTTCAAGGCATCACTTTGCAGTTTAGGTGTTAAAAAAAAAAGAAAAAGCAATATTCTGTCCTCAGAAAAAGCTGGTTTAACCAATATTAACTGAGACCTCCCCTCAGATAAAGGCTTTGGCAGGTTTGTTGGGTGATGACTTTAGGAATAAAAACACTGGAAAATGACATTGTGTGAAGCAGGGCAAGAACTGGGATGAGGAGACATGGAAGGGAACTATTTGTCCAAAATTCCAGGTGTGAGGCTCTGTGGAGCAGCGTGTGTTGGTATCAAGACAGGGGGGAAGCAGAGAAGTGCACAAATTCCTAAATAAATCCATATTCCCACAGCTGTCCTGTGGTGTGTCCTGCCAGCTGAGCAAATGGGAGCAACTGTCCTGAATGATTACAAACTAATGTGCTGCCTGCCCTGTGAGGGATGAGCAGCAGCAGCTCCTGAGCTGGAATCACCCTGCAGGTTGGAAAGGAAATGAGGCAGAAAGTGGCCTGGACTGCTGGAGTCCACATGACTCCTCCTGCTCCAGCTTCACAGAGCAAGGAGAAGGTGCAAAAGCAGGATGGATGTGGGGGGAATGCACCTGGAGCTCCCTGAGCTCCTGGGATGTAGGGAACAACACTGAAATAATAACAGGAATAATGGCACAGAGTCTACGTGGGAGCACTGCCCCAAAAAAGTTTTAGTACTTCTTGTTTACCCAGGAAAGAACATCAATATTGTTTAGAAACTTCTTTGAATCACTGATATTTTAAATTTATGAATATCTTTATTAGCTTTGAAATGCCATGGCTGAGGTTTTGTTCCCAGCAAAAGAAGGTAGCAGAGATAATTTGCTCTGAGCACATTATTGGTGTAATTCTGTTTCTCTGGCACCAACAGAGGGGTTTGCATTTCCTCCCAGCTTGATGGCATTTCAAATAAATGGAATTGAGCCTGCATCAAAAGGGTTGGAACAGACTGCCCAGGGAGATGGGGGACTCCCCATGCCTGGAGGTGTCCAAGGAATACCTGGATGTGGCACTTGGGTGACAAGGTGGGGATCAATCACAGGTTGGACTTGGTGATCTTGGAGGGCTTTTCCAACCTCAGTGACTCTGATTCTGTGAGAATTCCTGGGATTTTGAGGTGTGGGGGCTCAAGGCTGGGTAAGGGCACGGCAGAGCCTGATGTGATGCAGGGAGATGTGGCTCAGACATCTTTGGGAACAAGAATGTCTCTTTTGGTATTTGTCACCTAAGTGGCACAATTAAAGCCTCCCTTTAGCACAACAAGCCCCAAAATCCACCCAGAGGGGTGGAGAGGAGCGTGGCTGTGGAGAAAACTGCTGACAGCAGAGCTGCTGCTTTTCCATCCCGCACACAAATCCCAACTAATGGCATCCCCAGAGAGGAGGCAGAGCCTGTCCCTCCCTGTTTCCCTGTGCAGACACACACACAGCTCCTGCTCCTGCAGCTCCTCAAGCACAGCACAGTCCAGGGAGAGGATTTTAAATGATTGACCGTGGCAAGAGAATAGTTTTAAATTGGGAGCAGAAGCAAAGCTGGAGCCTTTCCAGGTCAGAGAGAAAAATAAGTTTCTCCCAAGGATGAGTCTGACTCTCTGGCAAGTTTTGCTGCCTCACACGAGCAGCAACATCCCATCCCAGTGATGGGATTGGGGTCTGCATCCAGAGGAAAAGGCACCTCATCCTGGCCTTGCTGCAGAGCTCCTGGACAGAAAAGCAGCAGAAGGCACCAAGCTCCCAAAAAATGTGTGTCTCTTGCAGGGAGCTTTTGGCAACCAGCCACAAACCCCTGAGTGGGAACACCCCAGCATCCATCTGTCCTCAGAAATCCCCTAAATCCCTTTTCTGGGCTTCAGGATACTCTTAACCAGCATTCAACAAATTGAGTTCAAAGGGACCAAGGCTCCTATTTAAGCACTTTTCCTGGGTGGAAGTGTTTTAACTCATACTTTACTCCTGTGAGTAGCCCCTGCACACTGCCAGGCTGCTCCCAGGAGTCCCTGTTTGCACAGTTTAGCCATAATTACTTTCTGCTCTTTCTCCAGCCAGCCTCCAAGCACTTCTTTGCAAGGGGAATTGCTATTCCCTTGTCAGGAGATGGGATGCTGGTGTAATTGAGAGAGAACACCAGCCTGTTTTTGACTGAGGCTCTTTTCTCCCTCCCTCCCACTCACTACTTATTGTATGGGAAGGAGAAGCCCTCAAGACATGCTGGACAGACTCTTGGAAATAACCTTTTTCATCTCAAAGATCCTGCTGAATTTTAGATTAAAAAGGAAGCTTTTCTTTCAATAATGTATTTCCCCCTTGGCTCTGTGGCTATCAAGTAACTTTCCCTGAACAGAAAGCTCAAAAGATGAAGCTTCCCCAAATTCAGATTCATGAACTGAATCTCTTCCCTCCCAGAAGCCTGGCTGGAGAGAGGAAAGGCAATCAGGGCATGAATTTCATATTAAGAAGAATAAATAAAGCAGAACCTCTTTTATTTCATTCCTTCTGGCTGGGCAGGTGAGCAGGGGTTATTAAGCACTGCTTAAATCAGCACATCTGGAAGGAGAGGGTCACCCAGCCCACAGACCCTGAGGAGCTACAGCCACCAACAAAGGGAGAGCTGAGCCCCTGGAATGGGAGTGTTGGGCCTTGGGGGGAGCTTAAACACAGCACTGCAGTGTGGGGCCAAAGAACACCAAATAAGCTGTGCAATCCTCCCCTGGGGCTCTGCCCTCTCCAGATCTTTAAATCTCTGCAGAGCATCAGCAGGGGCGATGGCCTGGCCAAGGGATCCTGTGCCAGATCTGTGTCTGATCTGACACCTGGGCATGGAGGGGACACAACGCTGGCAGCACACAGAGGACAGGGCACAGGCTGGTCCTCAGAACCCCCGGAATCTCAGGAAACACAAACCTGCACTTTCCCCAACGCTGCTCTTCACAGGCGCAGTTTTAGCAAAGAAATTGCAGGGGAAATTTTTTTGCAAAGAAATTTTTGGGGAACCCCAGGTATTGACCCCCCTTGTGTGAGCTGAGCTCCCAGGAAAGGCAGGAGTGAAACAGATCACCTTGGAAATGGCAAAAATGCCACCAGAAGGTGCTGGGGCCTTGTGTGAGCACTGCAGGTGTGTGTGTAACCCCTGAGCCCTGCAGGAGCACATCCCCCTGCAGCAGCACATCCCCAGTGCCCTGTGCCCTGTAGGAGCACATCCCCACAGCCCTGTGCCCTGCAGGAGCTCATCCCCTGTGCCCTGCAGGAGCACATCCCCCTGCAGGAGCATATCCCACTGCAGGAGCTCATCCCCACAGCCCTGTGCCCTGCAGGAGCTCACCCCCACAGCCCTGTGCCCTGCAGGAGCTCACCCCCACAGCCCTGTGCCCTGCAGGAGCACACCCCACATCCCCACAGCCCTGCAGGAGCACACCCCACATCCCCACAGCAGCACATCCCCACAGCCCTGTGCCCTGCAGGAGCACACCCCACATCCCCACAGCAGCACATCCCCACAGCCCTGTGCCCTGCAGGAGCCTCACCCCTACAGCCCTGTGCCCTGCAGGAGCTCACCCCACAGCCCTGTGGGAACACATCCCCACTGCCCTGCAGCCCCTGCACTGCTGCAGCCACAGCCCAAAGGCCGTGTCCCAACAGGAGCTGCAGGTCTGGGGCTGCACCAGGTGCTCTGGAGGAGGAGGAGGAGGAGGAAGGCAGAGGCCGGCCCAGCTCATGGCTCCCAGATGGGCTTCTCCTGGGATTGGCTCGCCTGCTGCTGATTTTGATGTTCCTGGAAATCCCACCCAGCCTGAAGCCTCAGCCCAGCTGCACATCAGCGAGCCTTGTCAGGGTTAATGATGCCAACACTTGGCTGAACCGATTCCTGCTGCATTTCCCCCCAGACCAATTGTTTTCCTGCCACTGGAGCTGTATAATAATCACCTGGGAAGCCCAGGTAACCCCAGAACCTCTCATTTCCCTGTTAGCAGCACACAGGTAGCAGTGGCTATGTCAGGCAGTGTTCTCCCCTCTTGGGCTGAGAAATAATGGGAAACTCCTCAGGAGGTGATCTGACCTGCAATAAGGAGCCCAGCAGCAGACACACCTGGGGAGAATATTGATGGCTGGATCTCATTTCAGGGGCTGCATTCCCACACGTGGGCACAGATAGCACAGATAACACAGAGCTGTAATCAATAAATGGACGGGGTTGGTTTTCAGGGCACCAGCAGAGGATTCATTCCACAGCTGCAGACCCTGTTACCATGCAAACATGCTGATTGCTTTGTTTATACAAGCAGCACAAAAAAAAACAGGCACCAATCTCTGCTCTCTGTGACAGGGACAGGTCCCAAGGGAATGGCTGTGTTGGGGGGGTGTTAGATTAAATATTAGGAAAGGTTCTTCCCTCAGAGTGTGTTTGGGTACTGCCCAGGCTCCTCAGGGAATGGTCACTACCCCAAAACTCCCAGAGCTCCAGGAGCGTTTGGACAACGCTCTCAGGGACAGGGTGAGATTGTTGGGGTGTCTGGGCAGGGCCAGGGGTTGAACTGCATGATCCTTGTGGGTCCCTTCCCACTCGGGACATTCCATCATCCTGTGTTATTCTATGAAATTAAACAAAGGGCTTGAATTCCTTTTGCTTTTCATTCTGCCTAACCCTAAACTGCTGAGGGCAGGCAGTCCAGACAGCAACCATGATTCATTCCTGGCACAGCCTATTTTTGACACAACAGCAGCAGCCAACAATTTGCAACTCCATAAACCGGATGCATGATTCTAATTTATGTGTGAGCTAATGGATCGTTGCTCCTGTAATAAACTGCTCAGAGTGGGCTGGATTTATCAGCAAGTGGATTGCCCTTTACACATTTTTATTTAATTTTGCTTTATTTCGTGAGGTGCCAAGTCAACAAATGATTAAATATGAGCAAATATTTTTTCACTGGAGTTTTATCAAGGTACCAAATCCTGTTAAGGGATGGAATGTAATTGATTCTGGAAGCAAAGCTTGTTTTCCATCAGGGTTCTCAATTAAAATAAATAAAGAAATAAATAAAGGGGGTTTCCCTTCTGAGTAAAACGGGAGGTTACAGAGTGTGTTGTGCCTGGAAAATAAATAGGGAACTTGTTGAGAAAACGGAGGCTTTGGATGAGATTTTGGACAGCCCTGTTCTCACAGTCAGTGCCCTCAGGAGACATTGGCTTCCCTCACCCATTTTGGGAAGCTGTCCCTGCCTGTTGCTGCTCAGCAGCCTTCCCCTGTGGGGCACAAATCAGAGTCCCTGCTCCCCAAAGAGTCACTGGCCTCCCTCTGCCCCCTTTTCCCCTCCAGGGGAAGGGAACTGGGAACATCCCAGCTCGCAGGGCCACAACCAGGGAAGTGCCACAACCAGGGAAGTGCCACTTCAGGAGCCCATCCCCTGCCCAGCTGCTCTTCCTGCCTGGCAGAGGGGCAGCAATTACAGGAGAAGGTTTTAGGCAGCTGGGGGAAGGGGCAGGGGATGTGCAGAGGGGGGACACGGAGCATTCAGGAGGCTGCTGGACACGGAGCATTAAGAAGGCTGCTGGCAGTTCATTAAACACACCCGGGAGCCGCAGCCAGGGGCTGTTTATGGTGGCCAGGGCAGAGGTTAAAGTGCTTCCCTTGGCAGATCCGTGTGATTTAGGGCTCCAGGTCCATCAGGTCGAACCACAAACTGTGCTGGAGTTACTGTCAGTCACTATAAACACTGGAGTCACCAGGGCTTGGGAAAACCTCACTCCCCATCCTCCCTGCAAGGGAAAACCTCGCTCTCCATCCTCCCTGCAAGGGAAAACCTCGCTCTCCATCCTCCCTGCAAGGGAAAACCTCGCTCTCCATCCTCCCTGCAAGGGAAAACCTCGCTCTCCATCCTCCCTGCAAGGGAAAACCTCGCTCTCCATCCTCCCTGCAAGGGAAAACCTCGCTCTCCATCCTCCCTGCAAGGGAAAACCTCGCTCTCCATCCTCCCTGCAAGGGAAAACCTCGCTCTCCATCCTCCCTGCAAGGGAAAACCTCGCTCTCCATCCTCCCTGCAAGGGAAAACCTCGCTCTCCATCCTCCCTGCAAGGGAAAACCTCGCTCTCCATCCTCCCTGCAAGGGAAAACCTCGCTCTCCATCCTCCCTGCAAGGGAAAACCTCGCTCTCCATCCTCCCTGCAAGGGAAAACCTCGCTCTCCATCCTCCCTGCAAGGGAAAACCTCGCTCTCCATCCTCCCTGCAAGGGAAAACCTCGCTCTCCATCCTCCCTGCAAGGGAAAACCTCGCTCTCCATCCTCCCTGCAAGGGAAAACCTCGCTCTCCATCCTCCCTGCAAGGGAAAACCTCGCTCTCCATCCTCCCTGCAAGGGAAAACCTCGCTCTCCATCCTCCCTGCAAGGGAAAACCTCGCTCTCCATCCTCCCTGCAAGGGAAAACCTCGCTNCAGGACTGTCACAGAGCAGAATCTTCCTTTGCCTTTTGTTTAC
>VYZP01045122.1:5435-24358 GCA_013400635.1 Hypocryptadius cinnamomeus
GTGCCAATCCTCCCTTGTGACAGTGCTCTGCAACGTTATGTGGTGCTAAGGCTGGGCATCTCACTCTTAAAATATTTTAATACACATTTTGTTGCATATTTGAATAAACCAATTTCTGAGTTAAGTCCTTGTAAACCAAGTTAACTACAAATTTCATTAATTAAATGCATCTTTTCATAATGTAACCAAAATCAGCCTACTCTTAACACGTAGTAGTTTAAGCACAGTAGTTATGAGTGCTAAAACTGAGTTACAGAGTGTTGGAATTAGTTGGCATGTCTGCTGTTAGCTCTGGAGGAAACTTCATAGGCTGATTGCCTATGGCTGAAGAAACCATATGGACAGCCAGGCTGCTTTACAACTGGGCAGGAGCAGAAAGGTGATGGGAGTGGTCAGCAGAACAGGTCCTTGTTCTCTCCCACAGACACCACCTCAACACTGATGGTGGTTCATCAGCCACAGGTGCAGCAATTGTTTGTGCTGTGTTGACAGCAATCATTCCATCCCAGGAGGAGCAGGGAGAGCCATGGACACTAAGACTGCTGCTTTCTCCTGCTGCAAACCAGCAGCCAGGCCCCAGGCACTACAGCCCTGCTCCTTCCCTTGATGTGATACAGCCAGAGCAGCCCACAGCAGCAAAGGAGCTGTTTGACATGGCACAGCTGCTCAAAGGGCTCATTCTCCCCAGCCACCCCATTACCAGCTTAGGAATCAAAGGATTTTGCTCCCCCCAGCAGCTGAGCAGGCAAGGTTTACACACAGCTTTCCCTTACCACTGTGTTTTAATCTCTGCTGCAGCAAAGCCCTCAAATGGGTCCTCAGTAGCTACTGTGCCTTATTCCCAGGGCTGTTCATTCCTGCCATCATTCACTTTCATGGTCCCAGCACACAGAAATAGGAATTACTAGAAAACTTTGCATCAAATCCAGTGCCATCAGGAGCTTTCTGTGTGTTTTAGAAAAACCCAGGCTGGTATAGAAAGTTCCTTGTTACAACAGACAGACAGGAGGGCCAGAGTGAGGGCAGTGCCTCTCCTGGCTATGAACCCATTTTGTGATGCCCTCAGACAGGTGAGCTAAAAGTCCACAGAGGCCAACAACCCACTTGTTTTGTTTTTCTGGTTATTACTGAAAGCAGCAGCAACAGTGTCAGCTTTTCCTGCCACATGGGACTGCAGACCTACTTTCAAGTTTTACAAGGGTGATTCAGGGATCCAAAAGGGCATGGGGGGAGCAGAGGCAGCAGTAGAACTGAAGCCTATTTCTATTTCTGCTTTCAAACTATTAGACTGAAGAGCAAAGCAGGGTCTGAACGACTCTTACATGGGAATGTGGCAAGATCTTGAAATCCATCATAAAAGGTTTTTTCAGTGGTATTTGACAGTGATTTGTCAATAAGCAAGACCTTGCACATAGTGAAGGTGGCTGACATCTGCAGTGGAGAAGGTAGCAAGGAAAAAGGTTCTGAGTACAATTACACCTGTAATGAGATCACCCAGAAAAGGCAGAGAGGAGGATCGAGCTCGTCAGCAGAAAATGGGACATGCTCCCAAGCATGGAGCACAAACTGGGAACCTGGCTGCAAGAAGTCAGGTGTCAAGGACAAGGTGATACTTTTAGCACTTGACTTTTTATTCTTAAAGCCGCAAAAAAAAGTAAAGTTTATTACACAGCAGCTGTGAGTGCTTTAAAAGTATCTGCGAAACCAAGAAGAAAAAACATGAAAATCTCCTCTGTAGATTTGCTTCCACCAGCTCCCATATGGTGGGAGGACTATTCAAGGAGATCTTCCGGCTCTCTCCCATGATTATTCCATAATGTAAAATATGAATATTGTGTGGAGGAGGTTAGAGAAAGGATTTTCTTCTTTTTCCTATGTTTAAAATTCTTTTTTTTTCTGACAGTTGTTCTTTTATCTTACAAAAAACCCTGAAAAACAGTTTACTGAATTATGCCAGGTGGCTAATTAAAAGAATCAAAAGCTGTTCTAGACAAAATACAGACCCTTGCTAGCATATAGAACTTTTAAGACAATAACTTTTATAAAGAAAAAATTTGAAAACTTTTTTTAACAAGGAAGCCATAAACAGGCTTTTGTGTGCAAAATTAATAAACTTACGTAAAGCTGTCAAATTCCACAGGGACTCTCAGCTACCAGTGGAAGGAGAAAAATTTGGCCTAGGATACAGCTACCCCCTCCCTTCCTTTGTTCCATTTGTGAGTTTTCATGCATTAAGGCTATTTTGAGTTCCATAACCAAACAGAAGGAACAAATCAAAACCAATATCCCTAATAAAAATCTTCCCTCTACAGTGACAACGGGAGTTATGTAAGACACTTCAATAATGTAACTCTTAAATGGGAGAATTGAACATGTCAGGCTGTAACCATAAGAAGACGAAAAGCAGTTTGAATTTAATGATTTTTTTTCTGGAAGTGTCAGCAAATCAGAAAATGAAAACCACTCAGCTCATACTCATAAAGTTTAGAAATTGTCCCAGCACCGGTTCTCAATCTTCAGGCAAGTGGTGACCACAGCTACTCTTTAGCCACCAGCCATGAACTCCACTAAAAAAATTTACAGACTATCTCCTATTATTTTAATTTGGAGACATTTTCTGATGTGAAGTACGGAAATATCTTCAAACCAGTGTTTAGAAATCACAGTTCAGACTCTTTTTCATTTTCCAAGAAAGGCTCCTCTGGCATACTTTGGACTTGCAGCAGAGTCCAGATCCTGCCTCCCACCCTATTTACCTTTTCACCTTTTTACAGGTATTTCCCTGATACAGTGAGACTTCCTGTCTCCTGCATTGCAAAGTGAATTTCTTAGCCGGACACTGAAGAGGGAAATCAGGCAGAAATTTCATGTATACAGGACAACCAATGCAATTTACATTTTCTGATCACCCTTATATAAAAAGAGGTTTGTGAATAGTATTTCCAGCTGGCTTAAATAGTTTCACCTGTGAAGTTATGTGTGCTGTTGCTCTTGGGTTTCAGTCCCATTTTCTGTATTGGTTTAGTTACATTCAAGTGAAAACAATAGTTCTCAATTGAAAGGATTATGTAATTGGTGGAAACAATGTAGAATAACAGTTGGAAACAGCAATAGCAAAAGAAAGACCAAAGTCCTGCATTTTGGCTCAGGCATTGGATCAAGCGAGGTAAATGCATTGTAAGGTTTGTGTTGCTCTTTTTAGTTGAGTCCATCTCCAAACAACAGCTGCTGCACAGCAAGTTATTGGTATTGAATCACTTTTTCATCTCATGGCCATTAATAATTTTTCTAAAAAGGAAACAGGCCCCTTAATGTCCCTGGCTGCTCCTTGCAGGTGCTGCAGCCAGCACAGCACCGATGTCTTCCACCCACCTCTGCCTTCCCACGCCGTCTGTGCTGGGAGCTGGGGGTCCTCACACCTGGCTTCTTCTCTGCCAACACTTTAAAAAATTGTGAAAGCAACATGATTTAAAATGCCAGTCCAAATCCATTGGCATCTGCTGGGCTTTCTTGTGGGAAGGAGAAAAAGTTCAGAGGTATTCCTCATGACCCCCTTTCTGCAGTGCCCTGTGTGTCCTCTCTGGGAGATTGTGAAACTGGGGAGGGCTTCACTGGCTTCAGGATTTTTGGGGGAGGTTGTGAAGCTCAGAGCCTTACACAAATCCATATAGGTCAAATAATTTAATAAAACTTGGGTAAAAGTATTGCATGGAAAATGAAACACAGCATAAGAAAAACATCTCCTCATCATGCAGACCTGGAGGGTGGGTACCCTTCTCTGACATCCACTGGCAGTCTGGCACTGCCACAAGAGACCAGCTGCAGACATGAGCAGACACTGGTTGCTGCCTGGTGCTGAGAGTTGTTCATTCTGCAGAACAGAAAGAAGGTGTCATAATTCCTGCTAACACAGGGTGAAGTATTCCAGTAATAACTCTGAAACAGAGATGCTGGTAAGGAGTGACTCGTATGCCTAAACATGCCCCACTAATGACATTTCATTAGGGTACCTGAGACCTCCTTACAGGGCAGTCAGGTCTGACACTGGACCTCTGGGAAAGCAATTGCCCTTCTGGATCAGCCACTGGAAGTCAGACAGAAAAGCAAGGGCATCTCAAGTAATGCTAGACATGCGTGTTCAGGAACCTCAGTCATTCCCAGAGGATCCAAAGGCATGCCCTTCATTTGCTGTATTGTTTGAGCAGTGTTCTCTGTAGCAAAAATAGACACAAAGGACATGTAAAACAAAAGCTAAAAGCCATTTAACTGCGAAGAACAATTTTCACCTGAGCACTATGTGGTTTCTGGAGTAGGAAAAAAGTCACCTACTTTTCTCTCATTGTTAATATTCCTTTTTATTAGTGTTAGTCTTTCCAGCTCTACAGGCTCTTTCTCTGGCTCTTGAGGCACTTTCAGGATAGTTAATCCTGTCCTCTTGCAGAACAGGCAGCTATAATCTTACTTGGCATGTGGGTTGCCAGCACCATTAAATGCAGCGCCATTATGTTACTGGGTAAAAACGACCGACCCCCGCCTGGCTACAACCTCCTTTCAGGAAGCTCTAGAGAGCAGTAAGGTCTCCCCTGGGTCTCCTTTTCTCCAGGCTAAACAACCCCAGCTCTCATCCCCATTCCTCAGGAGACTTGTGCTCCAGACCCTTCACCAGCTTTGTTGTCCTTCTCTGGACTCACTCCAGCGCCTCAATGTCCCCCTTGTAGTGAGGGGTCCAGAACTGGACACAGGATTCATAGTGGGGCCTTACCAGTGCTGAGTGCAAGGGAATGATCACTCCCTGAGTCCTGCTGGACACACTTTTTCTTTCCCATGTTAAAGGGACTCTGATTGCCCCTTGTTACTCTGCCCTTCCAGGAAACTTCTCTTTGTTCATTCCTCCTTGTTCAAAGAGATTCAGAAACCCATGTCCAACATTGTACTTTCATTTAATTTCTCTCTTCAGTAGGGCCCTTTCTCCTACTCCATTCTTGGATGACCTTTTGGACCCTGACAGTTTTCTTATGCAATACAGTTCCCACATATTTCTGCACAGTACCTAAGAATCTGTTTTGAACACAATACTCTTTCTATGAAGAGGGAATGCTCCATCTAGATTTCCCATCTCAACACTTGTTCAGTCTTTTAGTGAGATGTGTGGATATATCTGCATTATCTGCAGGTACTAAACCCTGGAAGGCTCCAGTCATACAAGCTTAAATTGTACTCTTGGAGATTTCATGTTATGGACTCAATTTTTTCACACTTCACTCAGTTCTTGGATTTCTGAAGTAAATATCCTTATTCCTCCTTTATTTTTTACCAAATATAGCATCTATGAAACTAGGGTTTCACAGATTGGCAACTTTTGTGGTTTTAACTTCTGCTTTTGAAAGACAGTGGTAGGTCCCAGCAGATTCATCTTTCCTTCTACTTTTTAAAATGTAAATAATTACTTGAATGTGGTAAAAACCTTCAGGTATTTGTGGATGGAAAAAGAAATGTTTGGTTCCCAAAACATGTGTTCAACAGATGGTGGTAAAAATGCACTACTCCTTCTGTATTTGAAAAACAGTATTTAAATCCTCATTTTTCAAAAAATCAAACAGGGATGAAATTTTCTACTGTTGTAAAAAATGTAGTATTTAAAAAATAATTGTTCCAAAGTAGATACTAATTAAGTTGCCAATCCTGCAGTGTTTTCAACACTCACAACTTTTTGGAACTTTTTCTCAAAGAGAAAAAAATTCAAGTAATTATGAGTGATTACTTGCAAAATGGTCCAAATAGTTATTCTGCAAAGAGCTGTAGAGGCTCTTTGCAGAGAACAGTTAGATCTGCTGACTCTTTCCTTAATGGGTAGAGCAAGGTGTTTCATGATGGCACGCCTACGTTCTCCAAAGAGGGTTTTTCACCTGGTTTTTGAACATTATGCATACATACACATGTCCATGGTCATACATATGCTTGTATGAAATTCTTATGCACAAAACAGTTCATTAGTTCACAGTTCTTCATTTCTTGTGTTAGCCTTCACGGTCAGCATTACCCAGAAGTTGATCCACGTAAAACCCACCTGCAACTTGGAGAGCAATGCCAGTCATTGCACTGAAAGCCTCATCACTGCCATTCTCTGTGTCCTACTTACTGGCATAGAAGGTGCTCAGATAGTGATGGTCAGAGAGTCAGAAAAGCAGTGAGCACTCCCTGGAGCTCCCACTGGTCTTACATAAAACCCTTCCATTCTTTATTGCCATTAAAGCTGATCTGCAGTATTCAGACATCCTCTTTGGAGAGGTTGTATTTCTCATTATTTATTTACTGAAAAACAGAGAGGCCCCTTTCTCAGTGGGACCATATGCTGATCTACTACCATCCTGCTGATCAGATATATTCACATAAAATTCTCCCCAATGCAGTGCCCACTGTGCTCTCTCATAGAGCCTGAAGTTATTTCTAATTTCAGAGCAAGCACCTCTCCTGCTGTACCTGCCCAACTTACCCAAGGCATCTCAGTAAAGGTGATTCTCTACCTGGCTGAGCTAATTACGTTGTTACAGACTGAGTAATCCGGGAAGGCTGTGCAGCAAGTGTGCCACTGACAGGGGCAATTTTCTCACTAAAATTAGGCAGGGCTTCTGAAAAGGGAAGAGGTGGATGTGCTTATAGCAAAAAGAGAACATGACACAGTATGACAGGTTTAGGCTGAACCACAGACAAGGGGATGTAAAGCACAGCTCCTGGGCTCAGTGGCATGTGCTTTAACACAACTGTACGAAGGCAGCTGCGTGCAAGCATATAAAATCCTTGTAAATGTATGCAAGCACATAAAAGAGACTGGACACAAAACAGAGTTTATCTCTAGCATGCAAAACTTTTCTCCTGAAGCAGCCGCTTCGTCACCACAAGCTCAAGTCTCTCCTCCCGCCATTGCAAGGAAACTTGGAAAAGTTCCTTGCCTCCATTCTCCCCTCCTCACAGTTTCCATTTTATTAATGCAGATCAATTTTTGGGTTGAGAATCACCAGAAATATCTCCCTAATAGAAACACAGGAGACAAGCAGTTGTCATGGGGAAATGCTGGCTCCCTGCTGATAACTTTGTGGTGGCTCAGGCAATTCTCTCCTATTTCCACTGAGATGGATGATAAAACACCTTTGTGCCAAAAGGGTTATGAGCAAGTGCAGTGGCTACAGTGCTTGATTTACTTCCCTGAAGCTGTGCTATCAGTACCTCTTTTGGACCTGGTTTGTCCCACCCTTGTGGGTACTTCAGCTGCCAGTGGTGGGAAGCCCAGACAGCAATGGAGGCAGGAGGAGCAAAGAGGGAATGGAGGCTGCCCCTCATGAAAGCACCCAGGGGGTCATATCTGAGTAAGAGGAACTGCCAGGTAGAAATCACAGTGTTTCTGGCAGTGCCATTCTGACACTGTCCTTTGAAACACTGTGAATATAAGGGAAAGAAAGCACCTTGTTCCACATTTGTTTAATGCAAAGCTGCAGATTGAATTCATTGTGTGTGTCTGATGAGAAAATGATGAAAGAAACCTCAAGTCCTTTCTTTTGCAAGATTCTGCAATGCAGTGCACAAGTTATCCACACCTTTGACTGAACTGGTCCCTTAGAGGAAAGGCTGAATACTCATGAATGGCAAAAGAGAAAAGGAACTGCTTTTAATTACAATATTCAAATATTTCTTTCAGTATCAACTATTCCTCTTAAGATCCTGAAAGGATCAACTGTTTGTTACTGCAGAACACTCAGCCATCAACATTTTCCTTGGTAGCATGACTGGGGGTATATTTAAAACATAAACACAGCTAAGAGAAGGTTGAAGCTGGAAATTTCCAAATGAATGCTTTTTCTTTCTCCCCCCTTTCTTTCTTGTCTGCCTGCATCGCAAGCAGCCTACTTTCCTGTTTGCCTAATGCGTCAGGGTGATGTCCTGTGAGGATTTTAGCTATTTCATCACTTTATACCTGTAGTTCAACAGTAACATTCCAAAGTCCTCAGGAGGCACTTTTCTCTCAACATTATACATCCCCTCGATTGTCTGTACATGGAAGGAGATCCATAACTGATGTAGTTGGTGTCACAAGATTCCTTCGGCACAGCAGTCAGTATGGAATGCGGCGCTAATTGCGAACAGCACCTATCTGCTCAAATTACTGTCGGAATGCTAACCTTGGGAAAAGATATTTTTATGCATAAGCTTTTCTGCAAAAGAAATATTACTGGAAGTGAAACAGCCAGGTTTTCAGTTATGAGAATGAGCTCTGCCTTTTCCCTTGTTACTGCTGCTTTCGTGAAGGAAGAAAATATATTTTCAGACCAATTTCCCACTGAGGTTAATAAAAAAAAAAACCAAAAAACAAGTGGCCATGGTAATTCTGAAAGGGAAAAAAAAAATCTAGATCCTGTTATTTTGTAGAGACAGTGTTGTTTGTTTTAGAAAGCATAGAAATTTCCCAGATGACTTAAAGATACAAAATGTAATGTGAAAAATATTCTCGTTTGAAGCACAGTGTTTTTAATGGCGTGTCTGCATTTTATGTGGCATAGCACACAGAAAACTTTTTAGGGTACATAGAGAAGTATTTTTCAAACACATGTCACAAGGGACTGATTTTGGGATAGTTCTGTGACACTTACTTCTACAAAAATATATATGGGTTTTGCAAGAGGGTCTGGCTTTCAGGGGTGAGGATCCCTTGGCCACCCTGGGCATCAGTTTGGGTTCAGGATTAGAAGGAGGTTTTATCACTTGCCAAAATGAATCTTAGCACAGAACAATTCCCCAGGAATGAAACAACAGTGGAGAAGAGAACCTGTTTCAGGGATTTGCAGAGAGAATACAGAGAAAGGATGCCAGTTGCATCCATTGGCAAACTAATTAGTACAAAATAATGATCTTGATGACCACAATGTGATACCAGACCCAAGGAAAATATTCCTTCCTCAGAGTAATCTGTCCCTTGCAACCTGAAGATTGCATAAGGTTTCTGTGGGAAAAAAATGAAAAAAAAATAAAAAAGGAAAATAAAAAGAAAAGGATTAAATCAAAGAATTCTTAAGACTGGTGGAACAATTTTCATGGTTTAACTCCATCTTTCCATAATAGACTCTTTGTTTTAGAGACTGACACCATTTATTTTAGCAAAAAGTTTATTAGGATTTATTTCTTCTCTCACAAAAACTTCCCACCTGGAGTGGAGGAAGTGTCTTCAAATCATACTGCTGACCAGAATAGCTCCTTATTTCTCAGCATGCCATTTCAATCATAGGTACATGTTTTCCCACTGCACTTGAGAACTATTCAGCATCAAAACCCATCATGAATTATACACTGAGATCTCACATACAAAATGTTCTCATGTTTACTCACCCTACTGTTAACTTCTCCAAAAGCCTGTTAAATTAGCTTTCATGTGGACAGACTCTTCAAAGCAACATGGTTTCTCTTTTCATTTTCCAAAAACAGGAAATCAGCTAAATCTGGGGGGTTTTTCATCCCTCTTGAATTCCCTGAACTGCAGTTTTAAGTAACTGCTCATCTTTTGCTATGAGGACCAGTAGCAAAGTAAGTAAGGTGATGCACTGTGATGCCTAAGACATGTATTCATCTTGCTCCAGATTCATCCTAAAACCTGCTCCCTATTGTCCTGGCTTAAAATAGGTATCTGGACAAAGGCACTGGGAAGTGAAAAGTAGCCAAATATGATGTAAACTTTTTAAACTTATGCTCTAAAAATTATGATTATTCAAAAGCGTGAAAAGTCTACCAGTATCTTTAAGACAAAAATATACTACACAAAAAAAAAAAACCTAAAAAAATCACCTGGAAGCTGAAAGAAATCCCCTTTCCAAGAATCACAGAATGGTTAAGGTTAGAAGGGGTCACTGGAGGTCATCTAGTCCAACCTCCCTGCTCAAGCAGGATCCCCTAGAGCATGCTACTCATGGCTCTGTCCAAATGGCTTTGAATATCTTTACAGAAAGAGATACTCACAATGCATGTAAATGAAATAATGAGGTATTTTAATATCACTTCTATTCATTCACATGCTATTCATTGCCTGAGCAACCTAGGTTGAAAATGAAACTTTTACATTCACACTCCTACAAGCAAAAAGCTGAGGCAGCAAAACTGAAGTTCAATTAGCAGTTACCTGGCAGCTCAATTAGCAATTCCCTTCAATGAGCTCCACCTGGGCTATTACAGTCCACTGGCTCTGGGATAGTTCAGCAGCAGCAGCTGGCTAGGTTATTTGGCTCTCTACTGTTATCATGAGAAATGGAAACAGTGCTAAAGTAATTATTCTTCAGGACACAAGAAAAATTAGTGTTTTGACTAATGAAACGTAGTAAGCAATGAAGCCTCCATTAATATTATCAAATTTTTTTAATGTGTTGGATGATGAAACATTAAGGTTTCTGTAGCATTTGCTGATTTCAGCTTTTAGGAATACTGACCTTTTAAATCTCATTGTTCAAGTGACTGTATCCTAAATTGCTATTATTGAGAGTTTTTCATAGGTTTAAATACAACATTAGGGAAACAAATTCTTCCAACTTGACCCTCTGAAGAGCTGAGTGACTACAGTAACCCTGCAACTACTTCTATTACTATTTGCTGACTGGATTTTTTTTCTTTTTTTCTTCCTTTTTTTTCTCTTTTTTTTTTTTCTTTTTTAAAAGCAGCATCCAGTCAGAGGTATGAGCAAAGAAAGTATGATGTCCGAAGAAATATTATCAAAGCAGCTGGTCCACAGATCATCTGTAACTTTGAAAACAGCTCTATTTGAGATATTTCATACCTCCATCTGGTTTCCTCATTGTCAGAAAACCAACTGCATGTAGATAAATCTTCAATGAATGGTGCAGGAGATTTTTTCTTTTGACAGACCAATATTCAGTCAGATTTTTTTTTGTTTTTACAAATGATTCTGCATTTAACAGGCAGATAATTCTGAAGAAATTGTTTCAATCACCTCATGCAGAAGCCCTCACCAAAGCCCAAGTTGATTCTGCCTGACTTAAGCCTATAAATATTCAGGTCACCTCTCTCATTTTATGATTTTTCAGGACAGGAAATTAGCAGATTGAAAACATGTGGAGAAATGACCTTCCTCTTTTCCTCTTATTGAAAAGAAACATTGAAAATATTCTCCAATCCTGAATTCCGAATTTGTAGCAAAATGCATTTTTTCTCTTGCGAAGTGCAGCAAAGTCAGCCAACAGAGTAAAAACAAAACTTCTTTTGCCTAATTTTCCTTTCTGCCATCTCTCTCACTCTGTCCTTTTCTCTGTTCTCAAGGATGGAGGCAAAATGCAAGGACAAAAGCTATGGAGCTTCCTCTGACCCTACCTGAAGATGTTTCCCAATGGAGGATGATGACCACTATCCAGTCGGGCTGGTGTGAATACCTTTGTCCGTGCTTGGACTGACACTGACCACTCGAGCCAACAATTAGAGAGCACATAACCTGGGAGACCATTCAGAGCTTGTCTGGGAAAATTGGCACTGGGAACATTTTCATTCTTCATGGAATACCGTAGAAAAGCCCACATAGCAGCAGGATACAATGCCATGCACAGCCAGAGGACCCCGCCACTGCCTTGCCTGGGTGACGGAAATGGCACAGCTCTGCCAGAGCAGTGCTCTCAGCCAAAATACGCGTCAGTGTTCACAGAGAGTGTCCCTAATCACAGAACTCTCAGGGTGACCCATGTCTAAGCCAGTCCATGGTGACTGCTCAGAGTAGCTGACACAAGACAGAGTGAAAACACTGCTAGGATTAAAAATGTAACAGCAGTAAACATAGAGGTATTTTCCACCTGTATTTCTCTGAGACAAGGTATTACAAGAATTTCTTACAGAATCAACAGCATGTGGTACCATCTCCCAGGTGCCAGAACCTCAGGAAGTGGTCTCAAATTTCACCAGAAGAGATTTAGACTGGGTATGAGGAAAAAACTTTTCATGAAAAGGGTTGTAAAGCATTGGAACAGACTGCCCAGGGTAGTGGTAGAGTCACTGTTCCTGGAAGCATTCAAAAAATGTGTGGATACAGCACTGGACGACATGGCTTAATGGTGAACATGGTAGTGGTGCTGGATTGACAGTTGGACTCGATAAACATAGAGGAGTTTTCCACCACTAACACTTCTATGATTCCATAATAGCAGTGTCATGTTAGATAGAGTAAGGTCGGGTTAATTAGTAGATCAAATGTAGCTGTCATTAGAGAAAGCTTTGCAATTAGCAGGGATGTTTTTATAAGCTCCAATTTGTTCATAACCTCGTCTGATGGTATGAAAGCCAAAATGGTCACCAAGTTTTCTGCAACAAGAGCAGACCAAGGCCACCTCTTCCAAAACACTGGATTACCCTTCCTCCCCACTCTGTTGTATCATACTGTTAATACCAGATTGCTGTGAACAGCTGTTTCAGCTTCATTGTTTGAGTTTTTCCCTTCACTAGATATTTCACTGTTTCTCAGTACAGCAATACATACTAGGGCTTCTTGCCGTGGATTTTTCCTTCTGGGATCTCTGTCTCTGGCCTCTTCATGACCTAGCCACAGCTGGCACCTCAGATGCTTCTTTCCAGCACAGGCTTTCCAAAATCTGCTGCTCTAGAATGTCTTTCTAATCTATTCTCTTCAACAAGCTGGACTTCATCCTTGCTCATCTGCATAGCTTCACTTGACACAGAGCTTGGCCCTTTTTTAGCCCAATTTACGTGGATAGCCAGTATTACACTGCCACAGTCGTCAGAGATGACGTGTGGGGCAGAGTCCAACTGGTCAGTGGCTTGGNAATTCAGAGTGCACATGAGCCAACAGCAGTGTATTCCACTGCTGTAGTGTAATTCTCAGCTGTCATATATCCTGCACAAAACTGGGTTTCTGTCCTGCCTTTTTGACTGATTGTTCACCAAATCATTGGGTTATTGCATGATAAGCAACCACCAGCAGGAGTAACATAGCTGTTTGGAGAACTCCTGGACTGTATGGTAAGAGGTGATAAAAGCAGGACACCAGGATTGTGGCAGAGAGGTGTAAGTGTGAGCATGAAACACCTATGAGCATTGACACATTACTGCCTAAGCTGTCAACATGCAGTCACATTTAAGAAAGCACAGTCTGAAACCTGAGGTTCAGCCACTTGCAATTTTAACATTAAATGGAGGAGACATCTGATACTCGTATGAAACAGGAATGGCCACCACTGGCTGAGGTGCAGCAGGCAGAGCTATGCTTGGAGAAGTGTTTTCCTGGTATTACCTGAGGTGCAAAAAACATTAGAGAGCAGTGACTGAGGTCACCCTGGTGCTAAGTGGATACAATTTTGTGTCTTCTGTAACCACAGAGATTTGTTTAATGTCCCTCTGTGTGCTTCTTTCCCCATCATATCTCCATCAAAGGACTCCAGAAGTACCTCTGCAACGAGCAAGGTCTGTCCTTTCAGTCACCAGCCTGCTTGAATGCTATTGGTAATCGTGAAGATATCATGCCCAGAGGTTGTCTTTGTTTATTTTTAACAGGCAAATAATACATTTAACTTGTTCTGTGAATTAGAAGAATGACTCCCTCCTTCTACTACTGTAGGATGTATGCAGCATGGTGTGACATTGTCCTTTTCATCCACACAGTCTCTTCCAGAAACATATCTGCTATTATTTCAAACTCTTCTTTCATATTAATAACTCACCATGTACTAATTAATCTCAATTTCACCTCTTTTGCAATACAATAATCATAATCTTTGATTTTACACATGGAAGAATTTGAGGTAACTATGATCCTGTTCCCACTTTTTCCATACCATATTATCTTTGTCACTTTCTTCCTTACACAAATCACACATAGAAAGATTAAAGTGACCACACCAGAGCAATTATAAAGCCCCCTGAAGCCTCTCTTGCCTTTTGTGGGGACACATTTTGCAGAGTCACTCATCTCAGCCTTTTCCACACAGAGCAGTGGTGGTATTTCAGGACAATCTCCATCTACCCCATCAGCCACCCTGAAGTGCATCAAAGAAGATCCCTTGGCATGCAGGCTGCTCCTTGGCCAGCAAAAAGAAATCTGATGCATGTTCTTTCATGCCTCACAGAAATTACATTTGCCAGACATCTTAATGAACAGTCAATTTAGACGGAGTAAACTGTAATTTTTTTCTCACCTGAATTTTTTATCAAAGTGTATGACCATGCAGCTTCTAAAAGCCATTGGAAAGTGACAAAGAGAGATCCCTGGTTATTACTTTTAGAGGGGTCATCATGATTTTAGTAGTCTGTCTCACCCATTCTGTCAAGAACACTTATTTCCCACTTGGCATTCTGATGCTGATGGCTTGATTTACGGGAAGATTTCCAATTGTGAAGGACTCTGGCATTTTTCCACTCCAGGAGTGGATGTTGGGTGCCATTTTCTGAGGTTGGCAGACCAGCCAAACCCCAGCCTAACGCTGCAGCTGCTGACCTCAGTCCAGTGGCAGTGTTTCTCAGCTCCAAACCACTGCTCTCCAAGGCTTCTTGGATGAACAAGCATGCATGGCTTTTCTAGGACAGGCAGTTATTCCTACTCACCTGCAACCCTAACTCCTTCCATCCCACAAACTAAGACCACTGCGGATTAACTGTGGGTTTTGCCAGCAGATTCATTCCCTCCCAAGGTGAGAAGGTAGAAGTGAAATGTCAGCTGTGAAGAAGGTGAATTTCTCAAAAAGGAGACACGTTGGTTATTTGTGAAGCAGTGGGGACCTTGGTGGCTGTGAAAGTAGTTAATTCACATTTAAATGGTATTTCACATTGAGAAAATAGCTTTTCCTTAACCATGAGGAGTGATCATTCTGTGACAGTGTTGAAATTGGTCAACAGTCTGTAAATAGTCTCTCCTGTCATCCATGCCATAGCTTCTTAGAGGATTAAAATAATTTAGTGTTTGGCACTCTCAGATTATACTCACAAACATTTATTTAATCTCTCCCTCTCCATATTCTCATTGTGTGAATGGAAAGACAAATGTAAGAACATTGAAATATGACGTTTTGAGAACATGGATCTGGACTTATGCCCTGTGTCACTTCAACTTCTTTGACTCTAGATCACACATAAACTGTTCAGCTGCTCAATATATCATATCTAGCCTTAAAGTCTGGGCTCACTCTCCTCAGCCTCTAATAGACCCTGTGTGAAATACAAGCACAGCTTTACACTCTGTCTCAGTTGTTTCCAAAACCCAAGAAACTGTTGCAATAAAGAGAGAAAAAATGAGTTTAAAAGGAGAAAATAAATTGAATCTGTCAAACCAAATAGCAAGTGGGCTAGCTGGTTAGTTAAATAATTTTTATTGGCTTTTTCCAACTAATCTGCCTGCAGGATTTATTAGTCTTCTACTGTATCCTCAAATAAAGCATCTGACTTTAGTTCCAGTTTATGCTTTAGCCATTAATAATTTTGTACATCCTACAGAGCATTTATATTATTTATTAATTCTATCTAACCATAATTACAGTCATTGTGGCTGTTTAATGAAAAGTTACTCCAGGCCAAGTTTCTAGAATTCAAATTGCATTTCATCATTTTTACAGAGAGGGATTTTGGACTGTTTGGTTCCTTACCCAAGGGCTTCCCACAGCCAGAAAACCTCAAGAAGAAGGGATAACTAGAACGGGTTGTGTTCTAGCCCCATGCAAAAAAGAAGCACTGCCATGCCTTGTTATTTTGTTAGTAGGGCTGTCAGAGTCACTCCAACTTGTGCCATTCAGGTTTGCACCAACGTCCACACACAATTCTCATCATGCCAGAACCAGGGCACAAAAGGAGAGAGGAGGCAGAAAGACACTTTGCACCTCTCACCTCTCTGGTTTCTGCAGTAAGGCTGAGATCAAAACTTCTGTTTTCAAAGCTATAGATGCATTTGCAGCTCCACAGTCTATGGTAATGAGTCAACAAGTACATCCTTGTGCAGCCCACTTCTGGGATGCTCCATGGCTGTGAAAATGAGATGTTTGACTTACATAAAAAGATGTCTTCTCTACTTTTCTCATAGTTTTGCTATGTGGATCTTGTCAGTTTGCTGAAGGGCAGACAGTATGTAGCTCTCAATCTTCAAAGTCATTCCTTCATACTGTAGTTTTGTCTTTTCAACCTCCAGCCATTCAGGAGATGGCACTGACTGAAATCTCTTCTGTTGTTCAGGAATCCTACACCTCACGACTTTGAAGTGGGCAGGAGAAAGTTTCCTCCATTCATGTATGCCACAGGAAAGGTTCCAGTGAGTCAACTCTTTGCAGTATAGAAATGGCACTGCTGTAGGCTACAGAGAAGGGACAAATCCATGTGGTACTCTGGCTGCTTCTCCTTTTTTCTTTATCAAAACTTGTAAGTTGGATAGGCTGTTAGGAAAGAAATCTGACCCAGCTTATCTAAATGCAGAGTATCTTCTTCAAAGAAGATCTCAAGGCATTTGTGTCTGGTAGGTTCAATATTTCCTGAATATATCTGAAAGAAAAATTTCCATTAATAAAAGTAATATTAAAATCTATATAAGGTGACAAGATAGCATTCAGACAAGATTATCTTACTCCATGTAGGTTAAATTCATATATTCATTTGCTGCTGGTGAACAAGCTGGCTTTAGGACCTTTGCCCATGTGAGGCCATAATGATTTCTTATTTTGCAGTCAGCTGAGTTCCTACTTCTTCCAGCTTTTTAACTTTAACAAAACCAGCATTAGCCTAAAGTCTTTCTACTCCTTCAGCTGCAAGTTGTTCTCTATATTGTGGCCCCAAGATAATTCTAATTACTCAGACATTTTCATGCATTAAGTCTTACAGAATGGATTAAGATTTAATTTTAATTTTAAATTTAGATCCTGAATTTCAAATTCAGTTCTCATCCCTAAACGTCCGAACCAGGGACCTGGTCACATCATTCATCTGGTCTTCCCACCCACAAGAAGTCTGGGATGTGGAGAGGTGGTTGCTCAGCAGGGATGTAAAAACACTGCCTGCTGACAGACCTGCTCTGGGATCCCAGTGTTTCCACACAGCACTTCTCAGGAACCATGATGTTTCACCACAACACTAGATCTCATCATCTGAGGGCTTCTTCTGAGATACATGGAGAAGGCAGTCAGGCATTTAGCAAGGCTAAAAAAGTCTTTGAACATCATGGAGTGGAGTGTGCAGATTTAGAGTTTTGGAGAGAGACTGAGGGAAGTAACAAACAAGGCCAGGGAAAGAGAACAAGGAAATAAACAGACATCAAAAGGGAGCAAACCACAGTGCCTGACATGGATGCTTGCAGACAGATGCATGATTTGTTGCTTGCTCAGACTCATAAGTAAGGTCCATGGTGTGGGTACGAGGCCCTGGGGGTGGCTCAGCAGTCCTGACACTGCTCCTGGAGCTGGCACTGACACCAACTCTATCCCAGTGCAGCAGTGCCACAGCCCAAACGTGCAGGACAGAGGTGAGATGGCAAGTGGAGATGCAGATGCTGGCGAGATTCCATGCAGGCAGCGACAGGCAGGGAGGAGCAAGCAGAGCCTTCCCATCCCAAATGCAGCTCTCTGTACAGGATGCTGCAGTCTGTCATCTTGTACCCATGATGAAGCCAAAACCAGTTGATTCCAGAGCATCAACACAAGCCCTGGAAACTTTTGCATCTTTGCCACCCTATGCAGCAGATAGCCTCCACCATAGGGTTGATGGCCATCCACAGCTTCTCAGGGTTTGTGCCCCCATCCATCAGAGTGGGCTCTGCTGGGCCAGACACATCCACAGGCTAGGGAAACCACAGGTAGGATGGGAAAATAAATTATTTGAAGGAAGGTATGTGTTATGACAGGCTTTTTTGCTATTTTTTTTTTCTTTAAAGCAAATACTAAAAAAAGAATTATTAAGGATGGCAGTATTAAAATTGGAAGAAAAAGGAGATACTCTCATATGAAAAATAAAGCATATATTAAAAACTATAATAAAACTATAATAAAGGTGTGCAAATTCTGTAACATTTTTCAAGTTACAGTGACATTAATAAACACAGTGCTAAGAACTTGAATAAAATATAATTATTTTGTTCTTTTAACCACTTAGTTCTCAATCTCATCTGTTTCAAAACCAGTTTCAGTAATATCTCGGTCATCCTGATTAAATAAACAGGACTAAGGGCTGAATCCTTTCTGCAAAATACTGCTTTTTTCACCCAACCACTTATGGCATTTGAGATTTTAAAAATAAATATTGACTGTACAAATGAATATGATCTATATTAACAAAAATTATAAAATAAAAATATAAATTCCATGACTGCTGCTGTATCCTTAAGTAACTATTTTGTTAAATGTAAGGAAAAAGCTAACATTTTATAGTTAAAAATAAACAGCAGCTTGCAAAGTAGCCATGATCTGAAGACAGCCATAAAATTCTGTTAAAGCCTTTAGACTCCATGCTTCTTTACTCCACAGGGGAGAGAATGCAGGATGAGCAGGAGAGAATCCCAGGACATCTGATAGCCAGCAAGAGACAGAGAGAAAGAGGGAACACAGGGTGGCTCTTATCTAGAAAAAGAAATAGCAGCTGACGCAGCTGTGAACAGGCTTATATTATTTTATTTCCAATGTACAACTGACGTGCTTAGCAAACATTTCTTGAGATTTGAGGGCTCTATCTCCCAAGCATTGCAAGTAGGATGAGCATGGGCACCCACTGCCTCCCCCTGCACCTCAAGGTTATTAAAAGAATGAAGACATAGGCATGGATTTAATGCCCCTGGAACCTGTTCAATCCCCTGGGTTGAATTGTACCTAGTCTCAATGAGACCTGTAAATTTTTTGCTCAGGGACAGCCATTAAACATCATTAGGTTGCAGTTCCTACCAACTCCCACTGAAGTCAGAGCTGTGACCTGTCCCCAGA
>VYZP01045122.1:24366-50066 GCA_013400635.1 Hypocryptadius cinnamomeus
TGACCTGTCCCCAGAGACAGCCAAACCCTGCTGCAGGCAAGCAGCAGTCACTGCAGCACAGCTTGGTCTGAGCCTCTGGCTGGGCCATGGCTGCAGCATCAGTGATCCTCACCAGGAGGGGACAATCCAGGTTGAATCGCCCACTAGGATTTGCTCCTCTAAAATTGTTTATGCAAAACACTGGGAATACTGCAATTGTGGGGACACAGGGAGTCTAGCAATGGGTACTGCAGCAGGGGAGCACTGTTACCTCATGCCATACCATCCCATTTACTATCTTTTGCATGGCTGCTGCCTGAACTGAAGAAGCTGAAACTCTTCCCAGAGGGAGACACTATGCCATGCCAGAGGCTGGCATGACAAAGGCCAGGAGGCTCTCACTGCTCCCCACAGAAGCCCATCATCCGCCACTTGCCTGTGCCCCTGCCTCTCATGGCATGGAAGGTTTTACTGTATGAAACCCATGAGAGAGCAATCCTCCCATGGAGGAGGCCAGCTTTGGAGTTTAGATTTGTCTGACAGCCACCAGCACAGCTGAAGAACAAAGAAAAAGAAGGACCATAGTTAATCTCTTGCACGTAACTCTTGCTGTAACTTTTTCAAGAAGCAGCCACTGAAATACTTGACTAATGGGAAAAGGACAAGAAGGATGCTTTGACTTTTATGAAGTGTAAGCTTTTTTCTATTTGTCATCCAGCTACAAATTATTGCTTGGTTTTCTGTTTTTGCAGGAGAGACCAGATACACATCAGAAAGTCTGCAGTGTGAGCAGGGCATTTTAGGCCATGTAGATACCTGTCTTTGCCATGACTTCCATTACAACTTTGACTTAAATCTGGCTGCTGCTCTGCGTGTCCTCATCTTCCCTTCTCTTCTCACAGACTGCTATCAAATTTCCATTGCTCAGCCTTTCCCACTGCAGGTTTTCATGCCCTCCTTTTCACGGTGATTTCCCCAGCCCTTAGCTTCTCTGCTGTCTCTTTTCCCTTTCCTTATAGTTACAGATATGTTCTACACATCTTTTTGAGCTACAGGATTTCCCTCTTCTCTTCTGCCAATATTCCCATTCAGAGCCCTCTTTCACCCATTCCTGATCGATTTTCTCCCCATTACCCAGTTTGCATGCTCCCATCTCACACTGCACTGTTACCCTACTGCACAGTGCCCCATTGAAATTGAAGCTGGGCACATCCTCGCACTACTTAAACTTACATGCAGGTTAAGATATTTCAAAGAACCCATAATGGCATGTTTACCACAAGCACCTGGAACCAGCCCACCCTCCCCTTCTCCTTGCTGAAATCACATGCTTTATTCTTCATCTGACCTCTTTACTGTTTTCTTTATATCCTCCCTGATGATTTAATTTTTTTCTTTGAGTCCTGTTCTCACATAGTTTGAGTTCTACCTCTCTTCCCAAAAAAAAAAAAGCATTCTTGGGAAAAAACATGATCTTGGAACCCCTATTTCATATTTTCCTGCATTTCTTCCCTGGATCATGAAATTCACTGAACCCTCAGTTGTTACCCTAGTCTGCAATTATTATTTCCATCTTTGGCCTGGATCTCTTCCTAGCTGCTTTTTATTTTTACCACTCTTCACAAACCACTTGGAGTTTCCAGCCTCATCTTGTCTTTGTTCCAGGGCCTGAGCAGCCTCTCGATCTTACTGCTGTTCTTGCACAGACACATGTGGCTCGTCCACCTTGTGCTGCCTACCCCCACCTGGCTGGCCACCACACAGTGTTTCATGGTGTTATTCTCTCCCATTGATCTCCTCCCTCTTCCCACTGACTCTAGTGATGATATTAGACAGTATTCTGGGATATTAGATGAATAGCTATAATCAGATATCATCATATTCTGATGATATTAGACAGTATTCTCCTTCCCTCTCCAGCTTTCTGAGTGATCTCAGCCACTCATGAGGTTTCAGCTTTCATGTGTGTGTCCAGGGCATTGCATTTCAATCTGGGCTCCTTTTCTCCAGTCTAGGATCTGACTGTCTCTAAAGCTGTTTAAAAAGGGTAGTTAGGGGAAATTAATATCATACAAAGCAGGCAGCGAACACATGTAAAAACTTCTCTCTGCTCTGTCTGGGCTTCTTCAGCCTCATGATGCTGATTGGAGTTTTTAAGCCTTGCTGGGACAGCAATGGGCACTTTCTGTGATTGAATAACAGCTTCTGACACAAGTAGAGAGAAAATCTGGGGTGAAGAGTTACAGGCATTATTGCACCCTGTCACTTCTGATGAGAAAAAAGTAGTGGTAATCTCAAGTGCTGTTGGGAAAGCAGGACACACACAGTGAAAATGCGTGTCACGTCTTATTTTCCTGTAGACGTGTTCCAGCACCAGAATGGGAGAGAAAACTGTTGATATGGGATACAAGTGAAAGCAGCAGCATTCCCTGGTCCATGATGATATGCTAAGGCAGTTTATCTGTGGCAGGGGAGGAGCAGTTTATGGGAGAGAGCAATATGAGTCCTGCTGCACTAGGAGGGCTTCTCTGTTGTGCCTAAAGGGAATAACTGAAATTTGCTGGTGGCACATCTGCTCGACAGGCACCAGGGTGTTCCCCAGGCCTGGCTCACAGCAGGACTGGCAAAGTGGAGACTAATATTCTTCTTTATGTTGTGAAGTGCATCCTTTTACTGGTGGGATTTGGCAAGAGTCCTCTGCAAAGGCCAAAAAAGGCTATGAAGGGACAAAGCACCAGCCCTGTAGGAGCAGCCTACAGAGAATATTTAAATATAAGCAAAAAAAAATGTCATGACAGCTCTGCTCTTTTTTGACTCAAATACAGAAAATCTGATCAACAGGATGGACAGTTCTTAAAACAGAAAAAAGAGGCAAACATTTTCCAGGAACATCCATATAATATGCTCTTTCCCCTCTTCTGGGAAAGAAGAAACACCCCAGGGAAAATAAAGATTATTCTACTTAAGTATACTGGAGGCACTTTCTAAGAAGCTAGGAGGTAGTGGACACTCTCTGGAGTTTGGATAATAGCCATTAACATTCCAGATAAAAGGTCGAGAAGGAAGGCAAGTCTGCAGTCAAATATTCAGTTTCTTGACTGGGTAACATTGATTCCTTCTATTAAGCACACACTCTCCAATGACTGCAGCTTTACCCACCCAGCTTTTTCCCTGCCTGTTTTAGTGTGCAGGGTGCCTGGTGCACTCTGATTTTGTAACCTTTCAACCATATTTTTGAATTGATAATGACCTTGTGGACTCCTCCCAGGGCCAGCACCCATCTTGGATCAACCTTGGCACCATCTTTGATGTTCTTTGCTTGCAGAATCAAAGCTGCTTGAGCTTCCAACACTGCAGTGCAAACCCATGCTCAAATTGAGCCTTCTTTCCAGACGGTCAGAAATTCCTACAGAGTCTCCCATTTGCCTTTGTCTGGGCAGAGATGACCAAGCACAGATTTTCAGGAGCAGCTGAAGAAGCTGTATCCTGACTGGCTGCTCAGCTGGCACAGCATCTGTTCCCTTACCACAGGACATGGCCACAACTGCACAGAGGCTGTTCTTGCAGACACATTTTTGTGCACTAGAGTCTGTGGTGATTCAGCCACTTGCTTTCATAAATGAGCTTAGTGAATTAGTTAACTTTATTTTAAATGAAGCATGCCAAGTGAATCCACCAGCTCCAGTAGCTCTTTCTAATAATAGTACTTTTCCTTTATTCCCCTGGCTTATTATTAGTAAAAAATGACACAATTTGCTGAGAGTATTCAGCTTAAAGTCCACAGATACAGTGTGCAGAGTTTCAGCCTGGATAAAAATTTTCCAAAGCTACTAGCAGATGAAAAACTGGTTTTATGATGGAACCAGAATCTTAAACAGCATAACCAAGGCACTGCTACAGTTATGCAGTCAGGAGACAATCATTCTCACTGAGTGCAGTGGTTTAGTTGTATGTTGCTGAGCCATGGATAACTCCACCTGTGGCTCAAAACCAGGAGACTCATGATCAGTCCTCTAAGCCCTGTAGCATCCTTGGGCAGATAGACTAAAGAGAAGGGAAGGTAAAGAACATTTACTTCTTTCCTACTCTGTCCCGATCATCACTATGGAACTGATTCTCCAAAATGAAGATATCCTAGAGAGTGTTCAGGGAAGCCCATGGGAGGAGCAGAGCCTCATGTCATATAGGAAACAGCAGCCACAATTTCCTAATTTGGTTTGAGTTACTGCTGTGACGCTCAAGCAGCTCCATTCCCTGAGGTGCAGGTGATATTTGTGTGGATGCAGATTTTAACCTTTTTAATCTTTACTTTGTTTCCGCTTTCAAAAGGCCACAAGATTATTTGCATGATTAGTCAATTTGAGTAGAACAAAGAGCAGGCACACACCAAAAGAAAGGAAAAACAAGCAGTTATCCTAGGGCCATTTCTGCCATCCTGTAATACTGTATGACAGGAGAATATGAGAAGGGAGGTGCAGGGAAACATTTCTTTCTGATAACTACATTTTGCAACACTGAACTTTCCTTTGCAAAGGAAAAGAAAACACTAGTAAAGATATATTCTTTCTTCCTCTCTGTCTCCTTGGTGAGAATTTCAAGGAAGCAAACTGCTGTGTGGCTGCTTTCTGACACCAGGCTGAACAGAGCCGTGATTGCATCAGCACTGCTGCAATGGCAGGTTTGCAAACGGGAGGGACTTGTCTCTAAGGCTTAGGACTTCATGCATGTCTCCCATGATGACAGAGCTCCTTGCAGGGTATGTGTTGAAATTCCTCTGCAAGATCTCTCAGGCTTTTTGGCAGCATTTTACTTTTTTTCGGTCTTTTTCTTGAGCAAGAACTCTCTCTCCACCAGTAGCAGGTAGCCCAAGCACTTGATTTCTATGAAACATTTCCAGAAACACAACATCTCCTACGGAGTACTCTCACCTCAATCCCATTATTCACTTCCCTTTTCCCATCGATGTATTTGCAACTCAGATACCTGTCAGGGAATGCGTTTGTCACTCTCTGCCCTGCACCATGAAGTGAGGGTTGTGTGCAGGGCTTCTTGTCCTGGCCTGCCATCATCAGAAGGGCTTTGCAAATCAGTAAGAACAGAACGTACACATTTTGTAGGCAGACTGGAAAACACTGGATTGACGTTCATGCCAACAGCTCTGCCTCAGAAATAGAGTGAACAGGAGCTCATTGGTGGGTGGGATTGTGAGAAAAACACACAGATTTGATGGCAGGGGGCAAAGAAAACAGTCCAAGGAATATTAGTGTTCCCACTTATCTTTAAGACTTGGAAATAATATTGTCTTTCATGACAAGCATTTTAAGGAACTACAGCTGCAGCCCTGCTCTGCGTTTTTTGGTCACCCTCAAGATATTGCAACCAGTGTTGCAGCTGAGATGTCTCTCAGACTTGCTGTAGTGACCAAAATGGCCACAGGAGAGAGATGAGCAGAACGTCAGGTTTTGTACAACCAGGAGGTGTGAGATCATTGCCACTACTCCATAGTGCCAATGAGTAGGTAAATGTGACTGCACTAGGCCCAAATGCAGAGGACCACAACATCACCATACAGGAGATTTAAGTTTTTTGTTTTCAAAGATCAGTAGTTTTCAAATCTAAACTGACAGGCAGCTAAAAACTAATATACTTTAAAAGAAAAAGATGCTTGAATCTGAGACACCCAGGACAGTGGTGATTTTCTTGAACAGGAAATCATTAGGCTAGTCCAAATGAAGGTCTTTTAAGAAACTTTTACTGGAGCTGTGATTTTTTTTTCTTTACAAATCAAGTAACTCCCTCTGAAGTTTTACAAATGAAAATATGAAAGCACTGGCTGTCAAAACGAGAGATTAGGAATACATAGCCCTAAATCAGTTCTATTTGGTTGGTAAGTAGAACAGCAGGATTTTACCCTTCCTCTTTTTTACACAACTCATATCTGCGCAGTAATTTAAATGCAGAGCTAGTGCTACCTCTGCCAGGATGTAGAGTGACAAAGATGGATAACAGAATGATGGAGTGTTGATTCACTGGAAGTTTTTTACAATCCTGAACACCCAGCAAAATGGTCCTATTGAGTAATGGCACCAAACATTCCCCAATCCATATTCATTTAATTGTAAAGTTGACAGTTCTTTTTGCATGCACTATAGCACTATAGTGCAAAGCCAGAATATACACTAGAAGCCAAAAAATGCTGGTCTTTTGCATGAAGCAGAATAGAAAAAAAGTTTGAGATTTCTGTTGTTCTTATATCTTTTTTTTGCAAAGGTGAATTAGTTTGAGCATTGGCTCAAAAATATTGGACCCCCAGATGCTGTTTATTTTAGCTTTCTATTAACAGTTATAAATTTGACAAAACACATCCCACGCAACAGCTGCACATTCTTAACATTAAAAAGTAACAATAGCCAAAGGGCTTTTTTTCTTTATCATCTCTTACTGAACTCAAAATGTCAAGTTAGAAACAGGACTGATAGCAAATAACAGTCATTGTCACATATAGTGAAGTATGTGTGACACACAGCACAGAAATGATGCTTCCACTCAGTAATCCTGCATGTATATCCAGCAACCAGTGCTGCTTCAGCCCATCCCAATGGGGACACACAAGCTTCAGCTGAATACATGGTGACAGTCCCTGCATTTTAATTTCTGTGACTGTGGATCAGATTTCTGATGAGTGTTAAGATTCTCTCATTAACATGGACTATAGGAACAGCTTTATTTAGTCTGAAAAAGCCCACCAGGTTCAGTGTCTTCTGTCTAAGAAGTGGGTAAAAACAAATGTCTGGAATATGAGCATTGAAAAATAGAAATATGTAAGATGTCAACTCAGCCATGCCCAGCCTCCAGTTGGTTGAAGCTCCAGGAGTTCCAGACCAATGGTGTATGTGCTCTGGGATCTTGTCTCACTTTGAGTATAAATTCCTAATATTTCTTTGCTGCTTGATAAACAGAGAACCAACTCATTGGAATATCTTGTTCCTATATTCTACTAGCTTCATTTGATGCCTTCTCATTCCTTACAGGGACAGAAAACAACCACTCCACCCCTATCCATACATCCTCCACCGATCTCTTGCATTTTTACAGTCCTCTATCATAATTACCCTTCAGCTGTGTCCCTGGCTGACAAGTCCTCACTCACTCACCTGCTCTTCACACTGAAACTGTGTAGATCACCCTCCTCTCAATCCCTTCCAGTCCCCACTGCACCTCTCCTGAGCCAGAGGGATCAGAACAGCACAGAACTCCAAAGACATATGTGAATCATTGGCTTATGCCAATGGCACAGTGCTGTTCTCTGTTCCTTGCCTCGTCTCTAACCTCACTGGGATTTAGGATCCCAGTGTTAGGATGTTTTGAAGTCCTCTGTGCTGTGATTCTCCCCCAGTTGTTTTCCCCTCATCACAGAACACAAAGCACTGTACATTTCTATTTGAAGCTTCAGTGCTTCTTTCTCCATCACAAATGCTGCCAGCCCTTTAGTAATGTGGCTGGGACAAGGACTCAGTCCTCCTGTCTTCTCAGGGCAGCACACTTTGAGGCTCAGGTCGTGCTACTACCCTATAAATAGTATTTCCCCACCTCAGCAGCCTAGGAGTTCACAGGACAAATGGAGTCCATGAAGCATCCAATTCACCATTCACAAAGCCATTCCTTCATCCCCTGATCAGAATGCACCATGACAAAAAGATTTTACAGCTGTTTTCTGGAAACTTGTAATGGTGTCAATGTTCAAAGCTTCATAGAGCAGTTCAGTCCCATTGCTCAGGGCTGCCTGAAGCAGTTTTGCTATTCAGGGCCACAGAGAAATGTCTCTCTCTGTCAATGCAAAACTACCTCTCTCCTTTATTCCAGGGTCTGGCAGTCTGAGCTGCTCACTCCTCTCATCCATAAGCCCAAATCCACACCTGGCCCCTGGGAAGCAAAGGGGCTCCCTCCACCAATACCACTGTGCTTTGTCAGTCACAGTGGGGGTTGGATCAAGCTGATCCCTGAGCTCTTGTAAGCAGCAGTGCCTGGTTGTCAACCTGCCACAAACAGCCTGTAAAGATTTTAAATAAAAAATGAATGATTGCGTTAGTGCTCTGCGTGAGCAATTCTGTGGACTCAGCACTCCAATAAATCACCCACGTACAGGGTGAGTGCAATGCTCAGGAACTGGAGGGAGGTTTGCAGGTTGCAGAGAGACTGAGCACAAAATCCCTCTCTGGAAATGCAGGGGGGAAAGTGGGGGGGTGTAAGGGGAAAGGAAAAAACAGGAAGCGTAATTATAGGTCCTGCATCTCTTTGATAAAGGAGGAGATTTTCAATATTTCAACCATACTTGCATAAATTAGAAACCTATTGGTAGAGGATAATTGGAGCAGGTTTGTAGCTCACCAGTCAATGTAGTCATCATAGCATGAAATCATGCTACAAGGCCAAAAATATGTTTTGCTAACCATCCATTAAATCTTAATCTCAGGTTTTGCAACCCATTAAAATTGCAGAGGAACTTTCCACTTCAGCCAAGTGAATCAGGAGCAATGCAACTTCTGTGCTTGCAGAAGCAACCCTTGGCGAGGCAATCAACTCAGAAATGAGCATAAGCTTCTGCTCACTTTTCAAGTCCCATATTTGCAATTTTATTTTAAAATTAATATAACTCTCACAAAAAGTGTTGAACTGAAAGAGCCTGGAACAAAGCTCAGAAGTAATTAAATGCTGGCTTCAGCTTTGCAGGATCTATTTATCGACTCCTCTCAACATGTCTTTGATCTGACTTGTAGTAACAATGCCTCAGACAGAAGTAACTCAATTTTCCAGCTTTCCTAAATGTTGTTCTCTCTTCTAAGATTACTGGTGCTACCTTAGCGCAGATGGACCAGACAGCTGGCAAAAAAGGTAGTGTTGGTTCTCACTAGCTCTTGAGCCAAGGCAAAGCATTCTGGTCTTTGGATAAAAATTCAGCCACTGAACTACTGAGCAATCTCTGCTTTTGCTTTTGAAGAATCAGCAGAACTGAGCACCACCAACTGTAGTGACCTAAAAGTGGTACTGGATGAATTGGTCTCAGAGAGCAAGATTATTTCTTTTGGAAAGGTCCCTCATGCCTACAGTGGGATGTGAATGAATGACTGGATTTTTCCAGGTTTTGAACATCCAGCAGCTTCCACAGAGTTGGGGGGGTCTAACTTTTTAGACACCCCTTTTCTGAAAGCTTTTTCCAAGAATCTGTTTCACTCCCACCTCCATCGCCTTCAGTTAGCAAAGTGTGAGAACCTGACATGTAAATGACAATGGAGCTGAGCTACGGCTGAAGTCATTCCTTTAATTCACTGACATTTCTGGGACAGGGAAACTAAAAATGTCTGAGCATTCAGAAGAAGAACTTTTGGTTTGTACACTAATAGTTTCCCTTGTTCTGCTTATGCAATTGTCATTGTTTATTCTGATTCCCAACCCAGCAGTTTGGAGTGCCAAGCAGATACCAGGGATGGTGAGGCTCACAAACACTGCCCTTTTCCCTGCTCTTAAAATACAAAGAAACATATGCAGCCCCTCCAGTGCTTGCCTCCCCTAACCAGGCACTCATTCCTGTAGATGCTGTGCTGACAAGACCGTCACATTTTCACAGTGAGCCTGTCACTAGTGAGTTTTTGTAGTGAGCAGAGAGAAGAGCTGTAAAACAGGATGCCTGAGCAGGTCCCCTCTCCCCCTTGCTTCTTGCAGCCCTCACAGATCTTGCTGTAGTGATTCATCTGCATCCACTGATGCACATGGAGATAAGCTGACCTCTCTCAGGTCCAGGTTCTGTGATCCTACAAAGTCAACCGAAGAAAAGAAATCTCCAACTCCAAACCACAACTGTGAACTGCTCTCCCAAAATCTGGCTGTATAGCCTGGCACACAAATACAAAAAACTTTAAAGATGTCCATGCCAAATGGAAATATTGTAGGAAATGCTTCTAGAATTTTAGAAGTACAGGTAAAAAAAATTATCCAAAGATGAAATTTATGCTGTATTTTAAATTTTATTTAAGTTGCAATCACAGTGAAATAGGTAGGCAGGTTTTAATGAGAGGTATTGTTTTGTTTGGACGAGGCAGAGATTTTAATATTTACCTTTTCAGTCACAGAAATCATGTAGCCACAGGTTTTGTGCAGAAATTTTTCTGGTGATGCTAAATAGGAAGGTCATTTGTACTTTTTTTTAGTGCCAGAGTCACTTTTTACTGATGCTTTCCCACTCAAAGTCTTGGACTCCTGACTTTGCAGAGCCTTTTGGCTCCTCACAGCCCTTGCAATTTTTATTGATAACACTATCTGCTTTACCCTGAACTAGCACATTTTATTCAGAGCCTATCCTCACCCTGCACACAGATTCTCTCCCTCCCTTGCTGAAACACGTGTCCCACTGCCTGGTTCCAATGTTCTCAGAGCCCATCCAGTCCACACCTGTAACATAACTGGGGTGCAGAGAGCTGTGCTGAGCACCCACAGCATTGCAGCTGCCCAGCCTCAGCACAGAATGCAATGTTTGCACTGGTGAGGAGTGGGACAGGGTGCCCACAGCTGCCTCTCACACCACAGCCACCTGGTTGATATCCCCACCCAAGCCAAGCACTCTAATGCTAGCACTTGTATCAGCTTTATCACAACAGCGGTCACAATATTTTGCCCTTCATCCCAAAATCAGGGGATAGGTGTGAAGTCAAACTCAAGAAACCAGCAAAACAGGATCTCATACTGAAGATCCTCTACTGCAGCTTTAATTTGCTAAACGTAGTTTAAAATAAGAGAGAGTTCAACATTTCTCTCTTTGTCCCAAGCACTTGAACAGGAGCAATGCAGAAACTAAGAATATTCCCAGATGTGCTTCAAGCCTAGAATAAACCCAGAGTCAGGTTAATGCTGAGAGTCAAAAAGGGGTCAGAAGTGCTTAGCTCCACATGTAAGAAAAAGATTGGGTAAATGTAAATTATATGAAATTCTAAAGGTGGTGTGGCTGTCATGCCAGAAGCACTGATAAATACAATTGACTTCAAACTGAGGAATTTCTTCTATATGATTTTATGTACCAAGCCACATTTGCCTGTGCATGACCAGCAACTCAGAAGATCTGCAGAAGCTTTATAAAAACAAGTCCCCAGGTGCATCTAGGAGGTTGAGGTGGGGAATTAGAGAATTAGAATCACTGCAGCAGAGGAAATAGGATATGGGATCTGGGTTAGGAGTCCAGAGGGATAAAGTGTTAGAGGGAGTATCTTGCAGACAATCTCCAGGGAATGCACATGAGAATAAGAGGGGGAGTGTGTATATTTAGAAAGTGACCTGGAAAACATAATTCATGGTTTCTATTGTGCCAAGACTGAACCGAACCAAGGTAAATGTTTGCCCTCTCTTCCTTACTGCAGATCAAGTGAATGCCTGGCTCATAGGGATTTGTTTTTCACATCTGTATAATTGCACACTTCTTATTAAAAGTTCCAAATTTATCACTCACTTGTGCAACCCCCCTGAACAGCCTTGAGACATGAGTCCTGTAACTGAGTTATGTGAAATTTCACACCCATTACCCTTTCGCCAAAGCAGTGCTAGTTAAAGCCCTCTAACTGGCTTCTAGAACCCTGCCTTTGACAAAAAGGTGTGCTCTGCTCCAGAGAACAGCTGTATCCTACACCAAAGACTGCTGCAGGAGTTCCCCAGTTGGCACTGGCTGATCAGTGGACATTTGAGAAATGTACTTCTCATGTTAAACACACAGGACTTTATATGAAAATTATTATTAAAGATGGAAAACAAAGAGTTTATTCTGTCGTGGGAAAAATGGTAGACATTTAAGCGGAATATTGAAAAGAACTACTAAAAAAAACCAAGAACATGGAGAAAAAGGGATGAGGAAATAAAAGAACCTTGTAGGATATGCCATTAAAAACTGCCCACTTCAAGCTTTGTCTCCCATCTTTCCCTTGTCAAAGGTGGCTGCTCTTTTTCAAGGGTAAAGGAAGGCAAGCTCCACATTCAGACACAAAGTCTCTAATTCCCTTTCATCTCCCTCCCCAGGCTGGAATATTCTGTACTAGTTATCCATTTCTTATGAGTCCCTACCTTCTCAGATCCTCTGACCCAGTAGAGCAGCATCATATAGTGAAGGAAGAGCAGGTTCCCATCCTGTGGAAGTTAACATTTCATTTGGTCTTCCTATTTGGCATGTCTTCACTGTCTTTTCTTTTTCGCTCCTGAAGCATTTGAAAAGCATTGTGTAAAACCTCCAAAATCATAAAACGTGAAAAACATCATCATTTTTTCAGGCTCAAAATATTATTGCCAAAATAACGGTGTCTGGTGCATACATGCATGCAAAGTGCCAGTTTTTCCAATCTGAAAACTTTTAATTTATTCACTAGGTTAAAAGCCATAGAAATTCAGAAGTTATGATCAAGATCTGCATTGCAAGTTTAATACACAGGTAGTTATTTTGAAGATAATGCAATCTGCGATAAAAAATTGAGTGAGTTCATAAGGAGTAAATCACACCAGAAATCTGACTGTTGTGCATGAGGAAATTATGAAAATAAATGGGAAATAGGAATAAGGTTGATGGGTTATTTTGATTTTGCAAAGCATGTGAGAAAGTGGCATGAAATCTACAAAGTGATTACATCAGGATTGGCTAGAAGATGAACAAATGGTTCCAAAGAGATTAAAAAACTGTAACAAGGGATAACAAATAATTTTCATGATAAAATGTCACTAGCTGTGTGATGAGATACAGAAAAAAATACTGTACATTTTGACAATATTTCAAGACAGCATTAGTCCGTTAAAAATCTAGATTTTGATCCTCTTTATGGAGCAAAACCAAAGAATTGGTGCAAGCTGGGGCTGTGCAAACTGTCACACAGCTTGGGGTGGGCTGGGCCTCTGCACACAATCTGTCCAGGTCTGAAACTCTGTGCTTGAATTGTATTTGCAAGCACAATGAAGCCCTGGAAAAAGCAACAGAGGCAAAAACTTTTAAACGATTCTATGAAAACTATCTAAAAGGAGCCAAAACCTGAAGTGGTGTCCACTGAATAGCAGATGGGTTTCTGCTACCCATCAGTCTAAAACCCAGTTTATTTATTCAAGGAACAAGCTGCCTTTTTCCATTTTTTTTCGTATTTTTATGCCCAGCCTACAAATACTTCCATTTTTTTCATATTTTTATGACCAGCCTACAAATACTTCACTTATGTCACCTGAAGAGTGTTTTAATGTTTTTACTTGCATTTACTTGCATTTCCTGCCTGTTATGAAGGCATGCAGAAAAACAAAACTTTAAAATGGATGAGAAAAAGTTGACTGAATCTTTCTAAAACTCTAGACAGGCTTCAAATGAGAAGAGAGCAATGTTTTCACTCTATTTTTATTTCAGTTGGAAACAGCTGCTCACCCTTAATTGTGATTCTGATGAACACAGACAAGCATGACCTGTTGAACACTATTGGCCCTATAGTATTTTCCAGGTGCTGCAATTATTAATATGATAAACAATGGGATGTTTGTGCATGAAAAGGAGATGCAAAAAAATATTTCCCTAGAGAAGGTGACTGCCTACGGGCTGATCTGATTTACTGAACTGAGAGAATGACACTCTCCTAAACTTGTTCACAGCTAGAATAACTCCTACCCAGATCATCAAAAAAACGTCCTGCTCAAGACAAAGAATGCCCCCCAGGCACAGATATAAAAATAATGGATATTATCTACTAGCAAGCTATATTGGAGTTTGGAAGTAAGTTAGGGCCATACCATCACTGGGAAGGAGTATGGTGTTTTCAGAGAGGCAACAGGGTCTTTTACATTCCTAACTGCATGGATATGAGAAGATTGGAGACTTTCAGAGGTACAAGAAGAAGAGGAGGCTGGGAAGACTGAAGAAGCACAAGACTGTCTGAGAGGTCAGATCTTCTGGACAGGGTACCTGGTGAACACAGGACTCAGGGGGATCTTACCAATTCAAGGCCATCTGAAGGGATATCATTTGTTCCTTTTTAATCAGTTCTGCTCATCTTGTTACCTGTCTAGTCACCATTTTCATACAGAAAGGGTGGCCACAATTAGTGCATTAAGTACCCTATATTAACTCTGCCAAGATGCTGATGGGCATTTCTGGACACTAAAACACAGTCTGGAAGAATGGCATACCAGGTTTTTATCTCACACATATCAATACTTAGAAATGCTCAGACCATATTCAAGTCCCACTTCAACCCGTGGGTAAAAAAATCTTCCATCACGTGTGATGATACCAGAACAGGGGGACTTTGGCCCACCCAGTGACCACTGTCCCTCTGAATGCTGTATCTCAAGTGTCACCAGCAGCCACAGCAGACCACAATTTTCCCTTCTGAGTGTCATGAATTAACTTCAGAGACCAAATGATGTCTCATCAGGCATTTTCACCCCACTGACAAGACAGGGCATTCCAGAAGCGGCTGTTTGCTTTCCATTGGAAACAAATGTATGTCTTCAAATAAAGGAGAAGGCAGTGCTTGGATGAGCAAAGGGGACATTGCCCTGAGTCTGAGTTATTAAATATCTCAGTGTTAAAAGGACAATGTATACTGTAATTGCTCATCAGATTTTCTTGAAGAGAGCTAGGTGAGCCATGCAGTAACTTTAAGGTCTCAGGCTTCCATCAGAAATTGAAACATAGATTCTGGGTATAGTGATGTGTTGCCAGTTGTTTTTCAAGTAAATAAAAATGTTGATATACATTTGAAAAATTTTCAAAGACTATTAATGAAAGTAATCTACAAAATAGATTTGGAAAGTAAAGACATATTTTTGTACCAAATGCAACATGCCATTTTCCAATTCTTGATCTCCTCTGGCATAGTGCAGCTATATCTATGTTGTCACCTCTGACCCAGGAGTGTTCATCTAAACTTCCTTGTGGGAAGGATCATTGGACCATGCAATGTGACATTCTATGCTGTATGTAAGAGAAAAATATAATTAAAGAATCATCTGTATCAAAATATTTTTCTGATATTTTAGATAGAATAAATATATCACCAAAAAAGTTAAACTCATTTATTTCCTCAGTGACAAATGGCATATTTCTAGTATAAAATACTACCCGACTCCTTTATTTATTCTCCCCACAGGTTTTCATCAACATAAATCTTTTAAGCCAAAATGCTCCTTAGGTTTCATACTAATAAAAGTTCAGTAATTACATTATCTATGGGATGATTCATATAAATCAAACACTGATAGATCCTACTCTTAATGCCCAAATATATATTAAAAAGACCTTACATATATATATATATATATAAAGACCTCATATATATATATGAAAAGACCATATATATATAAAAAGACCACATATATAAAAAAAGACCTTACATATTTTACAGCGATATGGGGTTGTAGATGGGTCTATAGATGTGATGGCAGAATTCACTATAAGACAGAGAACATAAGTATAATATTTCAGACATCCAAGGGACCCATTAAATAATCTTGGCTTATTTCTCAAACAGCTGTTGATAAGTACTTAACTTCTTAATTAAAAATTTGCCACTGATTACAGCTGCAGCTTCCTACTCAGCATGATTGAAAGGGCAAGTGATAATTATTTGAAAGTGAACAGAACTGCTGTGGTCATTCAGGAGCACAGAAGGGTGCAATGCCACTGCTGCTGACAGCCTTGGTGAAAGAGGTGAATGATTCTGAATATCTTGGCAAATTCCCCATCCCTTTCACCTGCCTGGGCAGCTCAGGAAATTATTTTAAATATGCAACAGCACTATCCTCTTTTCTAAAAAAGAAGCACAGTCCAAAATGATGTTGTTTTCTTGTTCAGTTTTAAAGACATTACATAGGGGCAAATCTTCTTCTAGTTTGTTGCCTTTTGGAGCAAAGGAGTGCTCTTCAAACTCAGTGTCAGTGATATGATTAGGAGAGGCCACTGGAGAAGAACTGATTGATGAGTAAGTACTAGGGAGTAATCAACATATCATATGTATTTCATGTAAAATCACATCCTCATCCATGAAATCTGCCATATGCTGAGGTGGCTTTTTTATTAAAAAAAAAAAGCCCTAACCAAATGAGAGAATACTTAAAGTCCCAAACTGTCATTTTCGATGTTATCAAAGATGGACAGAAGGTTCCTTTGGGGATAAAAAGAAACAGCTGAGATGCAGAAACTTCTGTTATTTGTGTCATTTTGAGAGGCCCTGTTTCTCTGAAGACAGAGTGAAACAAAAATCAAGAAATGAAACAAAAACCAAAAAAAACCAACACACAAAACAAAAACAAAGCAACCAAAAAAAAAAAAAAAAGAAACCACCAGAAAAATCAACAATAAAGAGAAAATTCATTTAATTCATCTCCATGTCAGACAGTTTTTCCTATCAGAGGAAGACGTACTCCTGGAGGAAGACAAGCCCAGGGCTGAATCTGTCATCCTTCTTGAGTCTAGGCAAGCTCATGTCAGCTCCAGACCATGTAAGAAGGCTTTGTTTTTAATGCCTGCCCTAGCTGAGGGCTCACTGCAGTGTTGCAAGATACCAAACTGGTCAAAGTCACCTTTTGAAACAGAAACCAAAAGCAGAGGAGATCTGGAGTTTGGAACACCAAAGGAATACGATAAACTGTCTTGAAGCTTTCATCCCCAGCTGACACCTAGAGCCATATCTTGCTCAGATCTTAAGCATCTCTTAAACAGACTTTCAGGAGGGAGCTCTCCCATGGGGTCACAAGCCCTGCCATGTGGGCTCCCCTCTCCATGGGGCCACAGGTCCTGCCAGGAGCCTGCTCCAGCACAGGCTTCCCACAGTGTCGTCACAGGCTCCTTCAGGCCTCCACCTGCTCTGGTGTGGGTTCCTCCAGGGGCTGCAGGTGGATCTCTGCTCCAGCAAGGTCGTCCATGGGCTGCAGGGGCACAGCTGCCTCACCCTGGTCTGCACCACAGGCTGCAGGGGAATCCCAGCTCTGGCACCTGGAGCACGTCCTCCCCTCCTTCTTCACTGCCCTTGGTGTCTGCAGGGCTGTTCCTCTCACATATCCTCATTCCTCTCTCCAGCTGCAGGCTGTTAGGCAGTTTCCTCCCCCTCCACTTCTTAAATACATCACCACAGCAGTGCCACCACTGTCCCTGGTGGGCTCTGCCTTCACCAGTCTTGGAACCAGCTGGCATTGACTCTGTCAGATATGGGGAAAGCCTCTGGCAGCTGCTGACAGAAGCCACCCCTGTGTCCCCCTTGTTACCAAACCCTTGCCACACAATCCTGATGCAGCATTTCACTTATTTTCTGGCTTCACATTCCTGTTTACCAGTCACAACTTTAGCACAGTTTCCAAGCTCAGTAAAGATGGTTTTCTTCTTCGAATTCATTCATTCTTATTTACTTAACTTTTACTGAAATGCATGATATACGTTTTATGACATGAGCAGAGTAGCTTTTAACAAGTTAGATAAGTGCAGGTCTCCATCCAGCCAATGACCCAAACTGAATGTTCACAAAGGACCAAATGTTACCAAGAATCCTGCCTTCTCACCAAAGAAATACAAGCCAAAATCTCATTTTTTTCAGTTTGTTCCAGGATCAATGGCTTTGGTTTGTTCCTTTGGGGTGGCCATCTCCTTTCCTTTCGTCTGGCACCTGACAAAGTACTCCTGACAAGTAGAGGTCCCTTGGGAGATAGGAAATTTACTGGGCAAAAGGAATGCTACGAAAGCTCAGCTGCTTTAAGAATCTTATTTTGCAGATAGGCTCGCTAGATTTCTAAAGAGAGTAAATCATTATAGAGTAATTAAAAGGCACCTCACATATTCTGAAATGGCACATGTGAAGTATATTATTAAGTTATACAACAGCATAATCAGCCACATGGGAACCCCTATGAAAAGTCCAGCTTTCAAGAGGCAAGCAAAGGCATAGTCATAAGACAGACATGAATACAAAGAGGGTACTGTATGGTCCCAAAAAATTGTCTTTTGAGAAATGCCATTTCACCAATGAATGCCTATTTTGCCTGATACTATTCATTTTTATAGGTTGAAGCTATTACTGTAGTTGTGGGAATTTTTATCTTAAAATGTGGTGATGAGTCACCTGGTCAATTTAACACAAATGAGAACTCACTGGAGGCTTTCTGAATGGTAATGCCTTCTTAAACTCAGGGCTCAATTAAGCAACTGAAGATTGATTTCCTTTAGGAGAGCTAAGACACAGGTGGAAGTAAGAAACATGGTTTGCGTAGGAAATTTCAGCCCAGAAATGATACCAATCTGGAGTTTAACAGGGAGTTTTAGTCGGTTGGGAATAAAGTTTTTATACAACAAAAATGAAAACTTTTCATGTAAACTTCAGAGGCAATGCCCACCCAGCAGAGCACATGTTTGGGCACCCTGACTACCCACGGGTCAAGGCATGCAGGCAGCTGCAGGAAGGTGTTCAGTATTGTCTAAAAGTCCCACCAGGAAAACTCCTGCCCCTTCCCAGGTTGTGCTGTCATGAAGAAAGCCAGGAGTTCAGACACACATTCTGCCTCATGTTGGTCCATTGCCCCCTGCCAGCCCACTGCCTCCCCTGCAGAGACAAGAGGCCAGGAACACACAGAAGTCACGCCAGGCTCCCCACTGTGCATGCCCACAGCTCTGCTGTGCTTTCAGCCATAGGACAGGCATCTTCCCACATGAGGTCAGAAAAAGCTCTGACAGTGCTCCTGGGATTCTTTCCCCCCTTTTCAGTCCTGTGACATCTCACCAGCAGCCAGCATAAGAGCAGAGCCAGTGTCATGCTGTATTAACTCTCCTTGCACCAGCAGCCGCAGCCTGCGGTGCTGCAGCATGGGTTTGCCAGGTCTCCTGGGAGCAGCCCTCTCTGAGCCCTCAATCCAGGCACTGGTGCCTTTGGACAGCTCAGAGCAGGGGAGATTACACAAGAATTTTCACGTCTTCCATGCTAACAAATGCAGAGGCATGGTTTTGGTAATGTGTTCTCTTCAATAAAGCAAAATCTTTCTTCAAAGACATTTTGAACAATGAGGTTTTGTCTTTTAAATGGACTATGTTAAGGCTGTGGATGCCCATCTGAAATATTTTCATCACATTTTGAAAGAGATATTTATGCAATATTTTTTTACTAGTTTTTGGAAGCTTTATCAAACTTACTAGCTTTGAGGATTCCCATACACAATTCATTTTCTTTTCCTAATTTTCTTTGTTTATGTTAGTTGGATGCAATCATGCCATTTGTAAAATGTACTGACTGCTGCTATTTCCAAGCATGGCATAGAAGACTTATGGAAAAACTTGCTCTGGAGGTGCAAGTAGAGAATTAGCAGTGGGTCAACCAGATTAGCAGGAAGGAACCTTTCAGCTGAGAGGCCAGCTTTTAGAAGCTGTCCTTGTTCTGACAAAAAAGTAGGCTGGACATTACAAAGGAGACAGATACCAAGACTGGAAAAGCAATTAATACTTGACAGATACCTTTCAGGAGTAGCATCTTTCCTGATGTCACTACCTTTGCATTTGGGTTGGTTTCTAAAAACATTCAGTATTATTATCATACATTATCACTCTTGGAAAATGCTAAAACGTGGTCTCACAAGAGCTACAGAGCATGTGCCTGGTTCCATTTTGAAGAAGAGACCCTGGGCAGCCACACTATGAATCTGAGCCTGAGGGACAGCTTTGATGGCACTAACCTCAGGGAGAAGGAACTGCATTCCCATAGCATTCATTAGGTGTAATGGAAGTGGAAACATAGGTTAGAAAGAATGAAGAGACTAAAATAGCATATGAGAATAGGGGGGTTATTTTTACACTTCAATGCACATAGAGTGCCCATTAATTTTAATAGGAGCTTTGCACTACAATTATTAATAGGAGAACGTGGCCCGTTGTATTCTTTATGGCACTCTAGCCATGTTCAGTGACATTGCAGAGGAAGGCTGAAGTACTGTTGACATAGGGGGAATGGAGAAAAGAAATGAAGCAGCTGTAGTAGAGAGGTTCCTATAATATAAACCAAGATTACTTGGGAAATAGAACTAGGGTTGAGGTCTCTGACAAGACACCTACCCTAAGAAGAGGAGGTCAGACAAAGGGTTTGTACTGCTGCAAGTTACTGTACAGAGCCCCATTTACTTTCCTAGAAACAGCAGACAAATACATCTGAAGAGATCATCCAGCTATTAAAACACCTAAATGTTTCAGGCTGTCACTAACCTGAAAACCTGGCTGTGTTCTTTCGGGCTTAAGGCTGCGAGAAATGTTTAAAAATCTCCAAGTGGAGGATTAACGGGTGCACCATTATCATGACAGATGCTGAGTGAAACAGAGTTCTCTATACAGGTCTATTGGGATGGTCAGCAGAGTCTAAGGGAAAATTCTGCCCTCCTCTTCCAAAGCTAGGAAATGGTCTCAGGTGACACATTGGGAATCTGTCACTCTGCTTTGTCTGTCCTGTGTATTACTACTACAGCTAATATTTCTGCACTACCATGATAGCATCACCAGGGACTGTGAGCTTATAGAGCTACATACAAAAACCAGTCCCAAAAAGCCAAAAACATTCATAGGCTCATAGAATGGTTTGGGCTGGAAGGGACCTTAAAGACCTATCACTAGACCAGGTTCCTCAGAGCCCCACCCAGCCTGGCTTTGGAACACCTCCAGGGATGGGGCATCCACAGCTTCTCTGGGCAACCTGTTCCAGTGCCTCACTCACAGTAAAGAGCATAATAATGTATAAGTATAATATGGGTTTTTCATGGCACTCTATAAATTCATAAATAAGTATAGAGAAGATGAGGTGAAGTATGACAGTGAGGCAACATGTCTGGCTGCAGTCATATCATGCTGTTAACTTCATCATTATCAGTTGCCTTTCCCACATGTTATGAAATGTCAGCACTTACATAATGTTAGAATCATATTTTTACTTTGTGGACCTATTTTTCATTAAATTAAATGCTTACAAGCATCAGTTTAATTTTCCTTCATTACAGACATTTTCCTTAGTATAACAAAGAGCTAAAGGAACATAAAAAGTAAATTATTTCTAAAATCCTGGTGCTTTTATGCCCATTAACATTGGCTTTTCTGATTCAGAGTAGAAGTTAAGATTTATTGAGTGACATCTGGTTAATTAAACGTCTATTTCCTATGGTGTGCTACAGGAATCATAATGCAGAAAGTCAACATTGAGAGAGTAAATAAAGTGCACTTAAAGAGCAGAACTAACCTTGTAGTTCACTGTAATTAGAAACAAAATGGGAACAATATATTTAGAGAATTACCTCCTTTATTAGGTTGCCATCAACAGAAACCTGTTTATATATTTGAATTCTCATTTTGCAAGCTTCCATTTTACTTGTACCCTTCAGTGTAACTTAATACCTCAGCATGGATGACTACATCAGAAGTAAGCAGAGCTCAGTTCTCTTTTCAAGACATGCTGTCTCAGGGGCACTGAAGTTACTCTGGTGTGCAGCATCTCTCTCTAGGTTTCCATTCCATTTTCTTTGACTGCATCAGCTGCAGAAGATTTAGAAAGTTACCAACAGTATTGCAGTCATTGATAAATACCTGTTCGAAAGTGTAAAGCTATCACATCACCAAAATATACAGTGGCCTTTCCCTAGGTTTCTATCAGGTTGTGCTTTCAAAGCCTCAGCTGCTTTTTGTGAACAGCAGATTTCCAAGAGAATCTGGCTGTGAGAGGGAAGGGAGCCTGGGGTAGCAGGGAAGAAAATGTCAAGCTGGTCAAGATATTTTCTGTGTTGTGATAAAGCAAAGGTACCTCTAAACTGAATAGACACAGGTGATCTCTATGACACATTGTGCCTTGGCACTGTTCAGTTTCCAGGTGTGGAGATGTCCATCCAGCCCTTCCCCATCAGGTCTCACCTGAGCCCTTCTCTCAGAGCAGTGTCCCCAAGCACCTCCTCCCTCAGCTGACACCTTCCTGCCAGCACAGGGCACCAAATCATCTGCCAGGCAGGGAAATCTGGACCCTCATTTTCATTATAACTGACATGAAGGAATACATTAAAATCTTCAACAGATATCCACCAAAGTGACCTCCTTATGTTAGTCCAAGGATTCTGAGTCATAGAGGGCTTGTAATGTGCAGGAAATGGCCAGAGAACAAATCTTGTTCCAAATCTTTTGTGTTTAGAATACTACTCTAAGTAAAGTTCAAAGTAAAAAGAAAATTGAGACATAAAAAAAAATCAGCTAAACCTAAAATCTATGAAGTAGTCTCAAGGATTTTTGTTTTCATCAATGAAGATAAATTTATTTGGGCCTTCTGCCTAGGCTACCTAATGTCATAAATCTCTTCAGCTTGTCGGGGTGGTTACAAAAAGAGCAATTACAATGTCTAATATTATGGCTTAAAGGAATGCAGAGCAGGATTTAGTAAACATTTATATAAACAAACTGCATTTTTATTCCAATGAATGAGAAAAATTCTCTTTTATTTATAAAGAACATGAATGCAAGAGGCAAGGCAATACAAGGCAGAGCCTTATGTGTGAACATGGAGTACAGCAACCCAGAAAAGTATGCTTGAGCAGGGTTCTGGCATGGGATTGCTGGCAGGAGCTCCCACCTGGTGTAACAGTCACAGGCACGAGGATGACTGCAGGGCTGAAATGCCATCCATTTATGAGCTGTGAGCAGCATCTGCAAGATCAGAAATTAGGCAAATGAAAATTTCTCAACAGCTCCACTCACCTAACTTTGGTACCCACCTGAACAAAGAAAAAACCCTCAAGGTGAAAACTGACAGTGGAGGCATTTTACCTACCCCAGCTGCTGCCACCATGTTTTGCTTCAGCAGAGCATCTAGGCCTTTATTTTAACCCTTTATCTAAAAATCTTGGTAAGAATTCCTCCACTGCCCTCCCACTGGGTCTTCTGGGTTAACTTGTCTGGACACCTCTGAACCGAAGGTTTTATTATGTGAACTAACACCATATGATTAATTTTATGTTACTAGCCTCAGCTCAGTTTTACATGTTGATTCTCTCTTTGATATGTACCAGAGCCAGATTTTCCATGGTCTGTCTTTCTTGATGGAAGTTTTGCTATTCGTGAAATATTCTTTATTTTTAAAAACTGTTATTTTAGAATTAAAACAAAAAAAAAAACCCAAAAGCAGCAATACCAAAATAAAACCAAAAAACAGGAACAAAAAAATACCCACCATATAGGGTATTTTGCCCTAGAACAGAAGGAATGCCATGAGTTTGCTTACACCTGACATCAAACTTTGGCCAGGCACGTGTTGTCTTCCTCTATTCCCCATTTTAACCTTGCAAAGCTCCTCTTTGGGGGTAATTGTCCTGGTTGTATGTCCTAAATCAAGCCCCACATCAGCCAACAGCACAAGCTTCAAAGAGCACTTTTAAATAAATTAGTGTCACAATAATTTCTTTGCAACTCGTTAGCATTCCCATTTCAGGTAGAAGATAATATATGCAACACATTAACACTCTTTACAGAACCTTTATGTTTCTTTTTAACTGAACAGGCGTGAGAATATGTCTAGTTTCTCCCCAACTCTGCAATCTAATAACTTACTTAGCACACTATTACCAAATTGTACATTACTTTTATATTACCTTTTCTTGCAATTTTGTTTTCAGAATTGCCATTCTGTCCTTTTCTCATTTCACAGAAATGTTTTGCATTCTCCTAGAAATTTATTCAAATAACCATCAAGACTGATCCAAGCACCTGTATTTTTTTTTCTTTTCTCTTTAAAAAGTATAGGAAAAAGTGCATGAAATCAATAAGGTTTACTCCCAGTGTTCCAAATGTTCCCAGTGATGGCAGATTTTGTCACCACCTCACAGTATCCATCACAAAACAAATATCTTATAAGTTTCTTTGTGCTGATCTCCACGCTGCCTTAATGGTCCACTAGTACTCCTTGTTACATCCCAAATTTTACATCTTCCGTGGAGTTGTTTTGATAATATACACAGGATATGGAAGATCTCATGAGGCTTATAGCAGCTCCTTCATATCTAATCTCCCTCAGAATATCATCAGCAGCACTATGTCTCTGTTCTTCTCCATGTCAGACCACTGTGAGGAAAACATGGAGGGAACAATTTATCTATACACAGGTCTAAGAATGAGCTCTTGCCCTGAATATCATCTGGCCAATCATATATAGTGAGGCTTTGGGAAAGAACTCAAAGCCAAAGCAATAAAATTAAGTCCTTATTAACGGCAATTTTACTCATTGTTAACCAAAACATCAGTACCAGTGCTCAAGTCTGCCATTTTGTGATGGCATGACACAGTGAATTCAATCTGGAGCTCTTGGCTGACATCTACCACTCTGAGTGCTTCTCTCCACAGAGTGTAGTCCCAGTTTAAAGACTTGGAGTGGGACAAAATCTATTGTGTACTCAAGGGCATATCACCATTTCACTGAATTCCTGCATCTCATTTCTAGTCCCTGAAGTCCTCTATGTGTTGTTTCTACCTATTCAGTGGCTCTGTTTGGAATCTTAAAGTTTTTTTTCCGTGAGAAATCTTTCCAGGGAATGAGGAGCCAAGTTGCACTGTGCTGGATGACTTCCAGCTTGTAGACACTCTTGCCTCCTGTGTTGTGGCTCCTCTTGTTCAGCCAGCAGCACTCTGCCACATGGGTACTGCTCACTTTTTCTCTGCAGACAGCCAAGTGCAGATTTATTAGACTTTGGAGTGAGCCCTTTGCCAGAAGATTGGTTAAGTCTGGTTTCTCAATCCACACTGGGCAAGCAGATTCATTGCCACCACTGTGATGTCAAATTTAAAGGGAGGAAAAAAAAAAAAAAAAGAAAATACTCACCTTAAAGTCAGATGTATATTGTCTGAGGCCCCAGAACTATTTCCTGACTTGTAATTATGGTCTAATATAATATACATTCTAGCCATAGCTGTGTGCCTGCCCTAACCAAGGGCTAAGTTATGATTGCACACATCTGCTGCTCCAAACCTGCCCCTCACCTACTGCATTTCCAGATGTGTGATGCTGTAAATGCCAGCAGAGTATGGAAAGGTGCCTCTCTCAGGATACACAGGGAGCAGGAAGCTCTCTCAGGATACAGAGGTTGAAGACTTAGGTTCAGTCCTCCCTAGAGGATACCTGCTTCAGCTGCTTAAGTGTTCTTTGCAAAGGGCAGGAAGCATCTTGCCATAATCTTGCCATAATCACATCTGCAAGTAACATGTGAATTCTAAGCAAACTCCCAATTCAGGGGTAATTTAGCTGCCTTTAGCTTCATTTTGATATTCATAAAGTGTTTTCATTAATCGTATTTAAAACTAAACAAATATTTCCAATTTGTTTAACTCCAGAGTTTTATTTTCATTCAGTATTAGATGTTGAAAATCCAAGATGAAGTTGGGGGTGATGTGTTTTCTCTTTATTCTTTCCCTCTTCTCTCTCTGTCACCAAATACCTGTCATTTTCTAATTTCATTCTTTTTTTTCCCCAGTTTCTCTGATCTTCTGAAAACTTTCTCAGGTTTGAGTATCAGTTTCAAGAGTGTTAAAATAGCAATTAATGGCATTTTTAATTTTTCTCCTTCTTCCTGTGAGAATTTTTGAAAGTGAAAGAAATCTTGAAAAGGTAAAAAGTCAAAAATAGAGTAAGAAAAAAAGAGAAAATGAATCCAATTCACTTTATTGCACTCAGTAAAAAAATGTGCATGCA
>VYZP01045123.1:5028-32814 GCA_013400635.1 Hypocryptadius cinnamomeus
CACCCAGGCACACCCACCCCCATCCCCTGCCGTGCCCAGCTGTTGCAGGAGAGGAGCAGATGTGAGTGTATGAGTCTGGGAAGCAGATAATCTGTATGGAATTGGCTGCTAGAAACCTTATTAAAAGACACCACGAAACACCCAGATGGTGACCCCCTGCTTGAACAGAACTGCACTTCTGTCTCCTGCAAGCCAGGAAACCCGTGGTGGGGATGGGGCAGGATCACCTGTGTGTCCCTTGCCCAGAAATGAGCCACAGGCCCAGCGTGGCAGCGGTTCTCAGTGTCAGAGCTTTATTCCAGAACAGGAAGCATCAGCAGGAGGTGGAGGGGGAGATGCTGAGGGGCTGGGGGGAAGGGGGGACGATGCAGTCCCCCAGCCCCAGTGGAGAGACATGGAGCTATAGGCTCCTGTGGAGAGACTGCACCAGCATCTCCAGCTGCTCGCTCAGGGCCACCTCATCCCCGTCGTTGGTGATCACCCAGTCAAAGGCCACTCCCTGGTCCAGGCCGCACTCAGATTCAGCGTCGTCCACCCCTGGTAGCACAGAGCCCAGGGAGGCCCCAGGGATGGTCAGGACGTGTCTGTCTGTACCCCCACCGTGCCTTCACCCCCCAGAGGCGGGGGCCTTGATCCAAAGCCTCTTGCTCCCACTGCCAAGGAAGGGTAGTGGAGGCAGCAGACCTGTGCCCACTGGGCAGCCCCAGGTTTGGTGTCACACTAGGCGAAGCTGCCCCTCACTCGCTCACCAGTGACAAAGACCCAGTTCCTCCTCTTCCTCGTCTCCTCAGTAGCCACCACCCGCACGGTCTGCACCACATCCCCGTAGGCGGCGCGGAACCACTCCACGTCTGAGAGGCGCCGTGTGTCACTCACCACCTGCGCAGGGGCTCCATCAGCACCCGGCCCGTGCCCCCAGGGCCCCTGTGCACCCCCCAGAACTCACCCACACCGGCTGCAGTGCCCCCTCCACCGCTGCCCGGCAGAAGAAGCCGGGGTCGGCGTGGCGCTTCTCCTCGCCCCAGCGGATCATGTCCTGGCGGAACCTCTCCTTGTACGTGCTGGCATCCAGGAGGCGCTGGAAGTCGAGCCCGTGCTCCTGTGGGGAAGGGGGGTCAGTAGACATGGCCTGGGCCAACGAGCATGGCGTGGCACAGCCACGGCTGCCGTGACACGCCATGCCCCAGCACAGCACGGCGGGACGGGATGGCTCAGTACAGCACAGCACGCAACAGCTTGGCACGGTGTGGTACAGCATGGCCGTGGGATGGCACAACTTGGCACAGCATGTCCTGACACGGCTTGGTGTGGTGCAGCTCAGCACAGCATGGCACAGCATCAGATGGCACAGCACGGTGCAGCAGGGCAGGGCACAGCTCAGCGCTGTCTGGTGTGGTGTAGAACGGCATGAGCATGGGAAGGCAGAGAACAGCAAAGCACATGCCCTGGCACAACTCAGTGTGGCACGGCACGGCTCGGTGTGGTATGGTGTGAGCGTGGGACAGCACACCACGTGGCAGAACACAGCACAGCTCAGGATGGTGTGGCACTGTGTGTCACGGTGTGGTACAGTACGAGCGTGGGATGGCACGGCACGGCACGGCACTGTCCGGCACAGCTCAGGATGGTGTGGCACTGTATGTGTGTGGCACGGTACGAGCTGGGACAGCACAGCACAGCACGGCCCTGGAACAGCTCGGCGCGGTGTGACACGGCTCGGTACCTTGGCGTACTGCTCCTTGAGGGGCCCGGAGAGGCGCAGAATGGTGCAGACATCGGGGCCCAGCCTGCGGGAGAGGGATGAGCGGGACGGGCACTGGCACCGGCTCCACTCGGCCANCTTTCCCCAGCACCCTGCTCCTCCCAGCATCTGCATTTCCCCAGCACTCTTCCCCCAACAATCCCTACCCCTCTTCTGCACCCCGCTTTCTCCCAGCATCCATTTCCCACAGTACCCTCTTTTCTCCCCGAGCACCCTTCCTCCTCAACATCCTTATGCCCCCTCCGTACCCCACTTTTTTAACTGCCCCTCACTTCCTCCAGCACTCCCCTTTCTTCTTCACTGTTCCTCCTCTAAATCCCCGTTTTCCCCCAGCACCAATACCCTTTCTTCTCCCTCAGCAATCCCCTTCCCCTCCAACACACCATATTCCTCTCTGCCCCGCCTTTTCATCTGCACCCCCTCTCCTCCAGCAGCCCTTCCTCCTCCCTGCACTCCTTCCTTCCCTCTCACAGCACCTTTGCTCACAGCACTTTAGTCCCCTCTACTCTCCCCTTACATGCCCTATTCCTCCTCTGAACCCCCATTTCTCCAGCCCTCTTCCCTCAGCACCCTCCCTTCCTCCCACCCCCATTTTCCCCAGGTCTACACAGCTCTGCCCAGCGGTGACTTTATTCATGGTGGCAGTGCAGCATCACACAGTGCATTTGGTTAGGGATGTGGCCCTACTTGGCCCTACAGGGTGTGCTGGTCACCCCTAGACCCCCATGAACAGCATGTGGGGAGCCCTCGTGTGGGGGTGCTGGCACACTACTGCCCCCCTGGCTCTACCCACGCGTGCCATGCTGCCTTGGGGCTCTCTGGCTCCACACGTTCCCGGAGGTGCTGCAAGAGAAGGGAAAATGTGGTGGGAGGCAGTAGGGGGGAATCCCTGGGGACCCTTGGCAACACCCGCCCCAGCTCACCCACTGTAGTGCCGCAGCATGTATTCCTCGAAGCCATCAGCCGCCTCCTTGTCGCCCTGCTCCTGCCATGCCACATCCTCAAGCAGATCCTCCACATCATCCACAAAATCGACAAACCGCAGGCGGTCGTGGGCAAAGACACCGTCAGCCCTAAAGGCCCCATCGAGCCGCGGTGCCAGCCTCCCAAATTGTCTCCCCAAGCCCAGCTGCCCCATGAAGCTCTCCAGCAGTTGCAGGAACTGCACCTTCTGCACCGGCTCCAGTGCAACCCCAAGCACTTCTTGGCCCTCCTTGTGGGCACAGTCAGTCACCCCAGAACAGCCCTGTGGTGCCCGGTACCGCTTGAGCCAGGGCAACTCACGGGAATCGTGCCGGGGGTGGCTGTGGGAGGCTGAGCCTGGCTTCCCCCAGGCTTTGCCTGGCTTGTGTTCACGGGGGGCTCGGGGATCCTTCTTGTGGGGTTTGCCACGCTCTCTCCTCTCCTGCTCGTGGGGGGATCCCCTGGCGCCATTCTGCTTGTGCCACCTGCTCTCCTTCTCCACCTTGGATGACTTCTTCCAGGGTGTGGAGAAGGACCCCGACCCGTCTGCCTCCAGCACCTGGGCCAGGTGCTGCTCCAGGGTGCTCAGCTCCTCCACGAGCCCCTTGAGATCCCCAGAGCCCCGCGCACGGTCCAGGCTGTCTGCTAGCTCCCGCCGCAGCGAATCCAGGCTGCCGTGCCGCCGTGCCGCGGCCTTGCCGTGCCCTGGCACACCTGTGGCACGTGGCTGCTCTGCCCTTGGCTCCCTGGGGCTGCCTGGGGCCCCCGTGGCCTGCAGGCGCCGCAGCTCAGCCTGGGCCTCCCGCAGCGCGGTCACCTCCCGCTCCAGCGCCGCACGCAGCCGCGCGTTTTCTGCGGCCAGACTCTGCTGCTGCGCCCCGGCCGCGGCCGCTGCGCCCTCGCTCTTGTGCAGCAGTGCCTGCAGATCTTCCTTGTGGGCCTGGGGCAGGGGTGGGGGGCTGTGAAAGAGGTGACAGCAGGAGAGCAGCACCAGGACACAGCACAGAGACGTGGTACTGGGCACCAACCTGTAGCTCTGCCTGCATGAGCCGGATCTCCTGGTTCTCTTTGGCCAGCTTGTCCAGGAGTTGGCTCATGGACTCCATGCTCTGCGGGCCCTCAGCATCTGGCAGAGGGGGCTTCTGCTGGGAGTCCTGGAGGACAGGAAGGTTGGGAGCTCTGGAGGCATCAAGGATACCCTCTGCCCTCACTCAGCCCTGCTTGAGACCCCTCCTTACATTGCTGTCTATGGACAGCAGTGGCTCCTGCTCCCCAGCAGCCAAGTCCCAGCTCCCCACACTCTCCACAGGGCCTGCAGAGAAGGACATGGGTCTGAATGTCCAGGCTGCTGCGAGATGTCCCCCTGCCCAGGTGGGCTAGTTGCCTCTACTCACCATCTGCCACGTCGTAGATACCACCTGGGGAGAGGAGGGGACAATGAGGGCGATGTCTGGATCCCATCCTGTCCCTGGGGCCTTGGCCACTGGGACCCCACTTACCAGTGACGATCAGCAGCCCCACAACAACCAACGCCAAGGCACCCAGCAGGTACGTGCTCATACTGAGCCCATCATCACCAGTGTCTGGTGTCCCCCGGTGTGGGGCAGGCGTGACAGTGGGGGGCTCAGGATGGGGCTTGTGGCCTGGCCGCCACCGCAGCCCCTCCATGTTATTGTCACTGCTGGTGCAGGACACGTCCTCCGGTGTTGGCCCTAGGGGGAGATGGGGGGAACCTCCAGGGAGGGTCTACACCTAAACACTGCCAGCACAGATTCCCCCAGGCCAGTCCCCTGTGAGGCCTGACCTGCTTGGGGGGTGTCAGGGCAGGGTTGTGGCTCAGCCTCAGCATTCAGTTCCTCCTGCTCATCGCCCTCCAACATGCTGGGCTCTGCAGAGCCATCCAGGGCAGGCTCTGCCCATGCCTTGGAGTCCTCACATTTCTCTGGGTCCTGCAGACACAGGCGCTGGCACATGGGGTATCCCTGTGTGGGGAGCAGCCCACCCATTCCAGCTCACCCCTGGCCCCCTGGTCTGACTCACCCCCTGCCCGCTGCCCTCAGGGCACAAGGTCTGGCTGGAGAAGGTAGTGGCACCATTGGTGGTCACAGCTGGGGAGAGGCAGAGCATGGGGATGAGAGTGGCACAGGAAGGTGACACCAGGCTTGCCCCATACCCCTGGTGTCTGCCTGCCTGTGACTGTGTCCTGGGTGCCTTCATCCTCCTCCTCCAGTTCCTCATCGTCAGACCCGTGGGAGGCAGAGTCCTGCTCTGGACCCACCGTGTCAATGGGCAGACCCTAGGGGAAGGCAGACACCTTTAGTCCCGACCTCCATGAGCCTGCAGCCCCAGGTGGGCATGGGGGGTGTGCCCGGGGGTCTCCAGCTCTGGGGGGCTACCCTAAGGGCCCCAAGGCATGAGGTCCCAGTTCTGGGATGTTGCCCTGGAGATCTCAAGCAGTGAGGGACTGCTCTGGGGGTTGCGAGCCCTCACCTCGCTGCCCGCCAGCACCCAGCTGCTCTCTGCATCTCGGGGATCCAATTTCTCCGCCATACGGACGGTCCAACGCTACCTGCAAGGGGACAGACGGGCGGACGCACGGACAGCGGGACACGACCCAGCTCCCGGGACCGGCTGGATGTGACCGGGAGAGCCATGGTCCCGGTGCCAGCCAGTCCCTCCAGCCTGTAGCTGGGAGGCTTTCAGGGAGCCGTCCCGGTGCACCGGCTCTGCGGCTGCACCCCCCTTGACACCAGCTGCCACCGCGGGGTATTTTTAGCCGGTGATGCGACCCAGCAGGTGGACGGGAGACTCAGGGCCTGGCGTAGGGAAACCAGGGGCCCCGGTCGGGATCCCACCGCCCCACAGCAAAGCGGCAGCACCGGACGGGNGGCGGGGACAGCGGGCACGGCCCCGCCGGTACCGAACACACAACCCCGCCCCCGGTACCGAACACACTCCCCCCCACCCGGTACCAGACACCGACACCCCCGGACAGACACCGACACGCGCGTTTAAGAGTTTTATAACGACGGTACAAAAATTTCCATTAACGATTGGCTAAAACGGACGGACCTGGGGTGGGGAGCGGGTACCGGGACCATCCCGAGCACCGGAGCAGGGGGCACCGGGACTGCCCCGTGAATGCGGAAGGGGACACCAGGAGCGCTGCACAGCTCAGGAGGCGCCCCCTGCAAGGGTAATGACCTAACTGGGGGCAGCACTGTGGAGCACCAGGAAGCCCCAGCTCTCACCAAGCCGGTGCACCGGGGCCAGAGCCCTGCCCACAGCAAAGGGCTGACACCGGCACGGCCAGCACCGTCCCCGGTCCCCTGGCAGGTCCCGGTGCCAGGCACTGCCCAGCGAGCAGCCACAGCCAGCACATGGCCGTGGCTCTCTGGCTGGCAGGGGGGGCGACAGCTACAAAAAATGGGTGTTTGGTCCTAAATCAGTGGGGAAAGCTGTACATGGCGGCTGAACGGTGGCTCAGCCGTCGTTGGCGGTCACCAGCTGTCCCATGCCCTCCCGGATGTAGACCGACTGGATCTCCTTCGTCTTGAGGCAGAAATCGCAGGCCCAGACGGCAGAGGCCTCGGTGGTGAGCAGCCCGTAGGCGTTCTCGGTCATCCCCGTGCACTCCCGGTGGAACCACTTCTGGCAGGAGGCCTCGCACAGGATGGCGTCCTGGTCGTCGTTCACCTCGTTGCGACAGGCCCCGCAGGGGTACACGAGCCCCGGTGGCGGCTGGTGGCCCGAGGCGCTGCTGGCCTTGCCGGGGGGCGGCAGGGGGAGGCTGTTGGTCTCAGGGGTGCTGGCGCTGCGCCCAGCGCTGTTGGGGGCGAAGCCAGGCTGTGCCCCGTTGACGGTGGCGGGGGAGCCCGAGTGCTGCTCCTGGGCGAAGGTGCTGGGGGGAGGGTTCTTGCCCCCCTCTTCGCTGCTAGCAGGGAAGCTGGGATCCGCCCCAGGGAAGGGGCTGGCTGTGGGGGGCAGGGGGGGCATGTTCTGCCCGGGGCGCTGCATGGGCGATTGTCCAAAGAGGTTGCTGGGCTGGCTGAAGCGCTGAGCCACTGCTGGGCCCCCGGGGGGATTGAGGGCTGGCCCGGGTCCCATGTCCCCCCGGGGCGGCTGCCCCATAGTGGGGGACATCATGGGCCCGAAGCCCGCAACGGGCCCCTGCATGAGCTGCCCCATAGGGGGGCTGAAGTTCTGTCCAAGGGGCTGGCTGAAGGGCTGCCCGGCAAAGGTCAAGCCCCCTGGCTGCACGTAGTTTGGATTCTGGGGGGGCATGCTAAAGGCCGGGCCCATCTGCCCGGGGGCGAACGGGGGTGGCTGCCTCCGCAGGGGCTGGGGACCCCCGCCGTAACCAGGGGGCACCTGCGGCGACATCCCCCCCTGCATGCGGAAACCGCCGAAGGGGACGGGGCTGCCCAGGAAGGGGGCGGGCGCCGCCCCCACCTTGGGGGCCCCGAAATCATCCTCGAAGGGGTTGGAAGCCACCAGGTGGTCCACCATGGGAGTGGGCGGCGGGGCGAACTCCGAGAGGTGCGAATAGGCAGGGCCCTGCGGGGAGAAGGTGGCGGTCAGGGTTGCTGCGGCGCGTCCCCGGCCCCCGCGCCGCCCCGAGCCCGGCCCTACCTGCGTGTTGGACTTGCGCCGCTTCTTCTCGGGGCTCTTCATCTGCAGCCCTGCGGGGACAAGCGAGGCCGCGTCAGCGGAGCCGGGGCGACCCCCACCCACCCCTGTCCAGGGCCCCCCGCGCTCACCTGCCTTGCCCTGCTTCCGGCCGGGCCCGCCGGCGGCAGCGCTGCCCGCGGGGTGCGGGGGCCCCGGTGGGGCCGGCGGGGCCGGGACCGCTCCCTCCAGCTTCTCCGAGTGCGGGGCCGCCATAGCCCTCACAGCGCGCGCGTCGCCGCCATGGCCCGACCGGAACCGGAACCCGCGCGGGGCCAATCGCCGCGCGCGGGGGGCGGGGCGACGTGCGCGAGACGTGTCAATCACCGCAGGCTCCCGCCCCACCCGCCAGTCGGACGAAACCAAAGGCAGAGCGACGGAAGGTGGGGAGGGGGGGACCAGACGGGACAAACCACGTAGGAAGTCCCGGGGGGAAGGGGAGGGAAAAGCACGAAGGGCAGCGGAGCTCGGGGTGGAAGCACCCGCCCACAGCGACCCCTCCCAGCTCACACCAGCCAGGGCCTAGAGAAATACCAACTTTAATACAACCGCCAGTTCCTTTGGTATAGCGGGGCAGGGGCCTGGGGCTGCGAGGGACGGGGCTGCGCTTTGGCTTGGGGGAGTTACACTGTGCATGCAGGGGGGTCCTCCCGCCAACCCCCCGGGGCTGCCAGAGGTGCCCTTGCCCAGCCGGGACGGGCAGGGAGGAAAGGGACGTGGTGGCACGTGTCCTGGAGCACAAGCATGTCACGGAGGGGGTACAGGGTGCTGGGAGCACGGGGGAGGCTCTGTAACCAGCCCCTGCCCTTGCATAAGAGTGTGGGACCTGCGGGGTCAAGGCACAGAGTTAACACGTAAAGTGATCCGGTACAGTTGAGGGCCTCGTGCTTGGGGGAGCGGAGCCCCCCATGGGCCCCCTCCTTGGCCCAAGGGCCAGAGATAAGGACAGGCTGCCTCTGGCTCAGGGGGGCTCAGCCCTGCCAGTCCTGAGCCCGTGCTGGTGAGCACAAGAATGGCTGTGGCACAACAGCAGGGCTGGGTTTTGGTAGGAGCTGAGCTGCTCTGCAAAGGCTGGAGCTGGAGGGGCGTAGGCTTTGCAAGAACAGTTCTCTACCCTGCAGGCACTCACAGCCTGAGCCCCCCATGGCCACCAGCTCCATGTGGTGAAAGGAGAGAGGCCCCGTCCTCAGCCAAGTCCATGCTCAGTCCCGGGTGGAGCACCTGGAAGAGTCTGAGGGCTCCCTGGGGCATGGAACACGGCCAGAGGGCTGCGCATTGGGGGTGCCGTGCACTGGGGTCCCCAGGCGCTCACAGTCTCCTCTCCACTGGCTGCTGCAGGCACATCTCACTGCCGGCCGAGATGATGGGCAGGTGATTGTCCATGTGGTAGCTGATGAGGTGGCTGACGCTCTCAAAGCGATGATCTTTTGTCCGCACCTGGGGGGCCAGAAAGGGGCGCTCAGGAGGCTGTCAGTGCCCACGTGAGGCCAGAGCTACCACCCTCCATGGCACGGGCTGGGCACAGACCTGGGGCTGCAGTCTCAAACCCCGCTCCACCAGGCCCTGTTCATCCCCAAAGCCAGCCCAGCTTGTCCCCTGACAAGCAGTGCAGAACCCCAATGCTCTGGTGGTTCTTGTAACCCCTAGGACCCTCCCTGCTGTCCCAAGGTCCATCCCCTACGTGGACTCACCACTCCCTCGGGATCGACGAGCAGCAGATGCTTGGGCTGCCCACCCTGCAAGCCAGTCAGCACATACTGGCCGGGGGTGGTGGTGCTCTCCCGCACCAGGAAGTCGCCGTTCACCTTCAGCAGCTTCTCAGCCTCCTTGCGGCTCATTTTCCCATGGTACCAGGGCTCCCGTCTCAGCTGCTCCTCCATGGAGGCCACCACCTGGGCGGGGGGCAGCGCCACAGGCACAGATGGGGGCACACGCAGGGCATCTTCAAAGGGCTCTGCAAGGAGAGAGGAGCAGGGGGACCATGACCAAGCCCACAGCCCTATCCACAGCCCTGGCTGCAGCCACCATTCACTCACTCATGTCAAAGAGGTCCCTCTGAGTGCTGCCGTTGGCTGTGGCGGGGGTACCAGAGGCTGAAGCTTGGCGTGTCTTGTCTATGTTCTGCACATTGACGTAGGACGGGTCATCAAAGAGGTCTGTGCGGCCAGACGTGCCTGCTGGAGCTGGGTACTTCTCTCTCCCTGCTACCAGGAGCACTGTGGTCAGCAGGGCTTCAGCCCACCTTGGCCCCCCAGCAGTGCCCATCATCGTAGCACTGGGGGTGCATGGAAGAGGATGGAGACACCCATCACATTACCTTGGGCAGGAGCATGCTGCTTCTGGGGGTCATACTCCCCACCCGATGACTGGCCAACAGGCTGTGGGGAGAGGCAGTGATGAGCCCCCATCCCCTTTCCTGCTCCCCACACCCCAGAGACACCAGGGACACACAAATAACCTTCAGCAGAACCCATGGCCCACTCAGGGTCCCTACGTCTCCCTTATAAGATGGTGCCTCCTCAAGAGGACATGCCCAGAGCCTCACCAGTGTGGCACCCAAGTGATTTGGGGTCTGAGCAGCCCCATCCTGCAGCCGCATGTCCACGACCCCCCCAATGGGAGGCTCCTTGCCGGGGAAGTCGTTGTAGTACTGGTGATCCGGGGCTGGTTCCTCCTCTTCTTCGTCCCAGGCAGAGCCATCAAACCCTGCCATCCTGGGAGAGCACAGCACAGATAAGCCTGTGACAGCAGCCACGGCTGCATCCCCTCTCCAAAACCACCTTCCTCCTTGTCACACGACCCTGCTCTGACCTGTCGTGGGGGGTCACCAGCTTTGGAGGGTTCTTCAGGTACTGCTTGAAGCGCAGCTCGAAGGCCTGCCCGATGGTGCTGATCACATCCTGTGCCAAGCCTTCAGGACACTCCAGGATATGGCAGGCTGGGTAGAAAATGGAGGGGTGGGATTGTGGAACTCCAGCACCAAGGTTCTCCACCCCTGAGCCTGTCTTGTACACCCCAGAGCTTTCTTAGGGGTCATCCAGTTGCTCCCTATGCTGAGCTGATCCTGAACACCTCCAAAGTGGGGCTTTGGCATCGAGGACCCTTGCAGCACCCTCACCTCTCTGATTGACGGGGTCTTTGGCAACATAGGCAACATATTCAGCTGTGTCCTGTGGGTGAGACAGCAGAGTGAGACAGGGCTGCTGAGGAGCAGTGGGCCTGAGAGCTGTGCAGAGGGCAGGAGAGGCCCCCACACAGGGCATGGATGGGGACCCTGCCGGGTACTCACCGGGTCTCCTCCTGATGCAAAGGATATAGACTGCATGTGGTGGTTGGCGATGATCTGCAAGGTGGAGAACTTGTTGGACACAGCCAGAAATTCCCTGTCACCCACCCAGGGGTGGCACATCCCGCTCCTCCCAGGGCTGACCTGCCACGGGGGCTCAAAATCCTCCAGAGCCCTGGTTATGAGGCACAGACCACCAGGAAAAAGACTGGGACATCACTGGGAGTGGGGTCAAAACCAGGAGATCTGGCCCCAGGCAAGGGGACTTGAGTCTCACTGTCTCCAGGAGAGATCCCACAAAGCACAGGGGCTATTCCTCCCACCTCTTCAGCCCCAAGGACTGCGAGGAGGTGAGCACTCATCTCACAGCCCATCCAGCCTTTTCCTGGGGAGGCTGGGGGCACCCCCTGCCCCAGCAAGATCTGGGGTGAGGTACATGAGGATTCCTGCTCATCCAAAGCCAACCCAACCCCTCCCCATTCTCACCTGCTTGCAGTCTGAGGCCATGAGGTTGAGGCTGCTGGTGGAGATGGTCAGGGTGATGGGCATGCCTGCAAACTTCAGGTTGCTCTTGCCCAGGATGGAGTTCAGGGAGCGGCTGCAAGGCTAGGGGCAAATGGTAGTGTAGAGAAGGGGCTCCCCAGACCAGACAGCCCAGCAGCAGGAGGACAGGGTGCATCCCACTGCTTCCACAGCAGAGATGGGCATCTTGTCCTCACCAGTGGCCCTGGCCCAAGCCTCAGCTGGGAGATCAGAGCCCTGGGCTGACCAGCACAGCATTGCCAGCTGGGCTGGGATCTGGTCCTTGGCCCTGTGCCCAAACCAGCCACAAATGCTCCCCCAGCAGCTTCCCAGCAGGCCTCACCTTCCTCCTCCTCACGGCTCCCTTGGCACCAGGCACAGCCTCACATACCAGCCCAATGGCCTCCCTGCAGGGAGTGCAGTGAAATGTTAGCCCCCACAGGCCTACCTTGCCCCAAGACCCTCATCAACCACAGCACTCGGGGCAGTGGGGACACAGGGACCAGCACAGGAGAGACAAAGTGACAAAGTGGAAGCTCTCAGGCAGTGCCAGCTGGGGCTCTTTGGGTGGGCAAAGTGCACTGGAATTAGTGTTTGATGGGCTGCAGCAGCCCCTGGCACCCACTGAAAGCCCCACGTGCTATCAGGGGCTTGCCTAGAGCTCAGACAACTTCCTCACCCCTCCCCAAAAGGAGCAGCCCCTGGGAAGAGGCAGAGCTCACCTGGTCACCTGTGTCCTGGTGTTGAAATCCAGAGCCCTCATGGACTGGAGCACTTCCACACAGCCCATGTACTGTGCAAGAGAGCAAGGTGAGCTTGGCCAGCCATGGAGTTTGTCCCCCATGCAGCCAGGGAGGGGGCTGGGGCCTCAAGCACCCCAGCTCTGCAGCAGTAACTTCCCCAGGAACCCCACTGCCCACTGCCCTGCCCTGTCCCCCACCCCTCCCCAAAGAGCACGGTGCATCCTACCACCAGGAGGTCCCCAAATCCCCACAGTGACCCTTCCCAGTCTCCCCCACTCCCCAGCACTCACCCGGACATGGTAGGAGACCCCGGAGCCCATGACCTTGTCATCCGGGTGCAGCCAGCCACGGGTGGGCTTATTGACAAAGCTGCCGTGGCGGGTCCACTCATCACCCCCCAGCTGGCCACCTTCCACCCGCGTCTTCTTCCCACAGCTCAGCTTGTTCATATCCTGGGAACAGACAGTGACAGGTCTCACTGAGCCGGGGCTGGCACCACCCCCTGGCACTAGTGCTGGCATCCCAGGGGGACCAGGCTCCCCTGGGCTGCTGCTGGCTGCAGAGCCCCGCAAGCTGAGCAAGTTGGCAGGATTGGAGAGCTTCAGGTTGGCCATTTTGGGGAAGAAGGAGCAGAGGGTGGTAGGGCTCTCCTCCAACTCAGGCGAGAGCTCCCCAAGAGGTGCAGCGTGGCTGAGGGAGGAGGACAGGGAACCAGGCAGAGACTGCATGCTTGCAAGGGACTCCACTGGGGAGGGCAGGGCTCCCAGGCCTGCCATGGCCTCCTCTGGAGAGGAGACAGACTCGTTCCGCAGGTGGCTGTATTTGCTCTTTTGCAGGAGATCCATGCTGGAGACAGGTGAGAAGGGCCACAGCCGCCCTGTCCAGAGTGGCAGTAGGGTGGATGCAGCCAGCTGGGCCTCACAGGGGCCCCACAGAGAGTCCGAGTGCCTGCAGCCGCTGGGAAGCTGCCCCCAAGCAGAAGCCTTGGCTGAACTCTGCGCTAGGTCCACACCAGCCCCACATGGCTGGCAGGGAGAGCTGGGCCTGAGACACCGGGCAGCAGGTCCAGGGGCTGCCCGGCACCGTGCAGGCACAGCCGATCAGTCGTGATCGGCGGCAGCAAGGATGTGCAGATCCGTTCAGACTGAGAGCAACACGCTACAGCAGGGAGGAAACGGGGCCGCAGCGACACCCTGGGGAGCCGCTGGCACAGGGAGGGGAGCTCAGAATGCTCTGGCCCCAGCCTGGAGGTCCTCAAGCCCCTTGCCACTTCAACACCGGGCCAGCAACAAAACCCATTGTCTTCATCCAGGACCAGCTCCAGCTCCCTCTGCCCTGCTGCTGGGCTCAGCGCGGCCACCCTCCGCCCCACAGCACACTCCAGCCCCTGTGCCACTGCCCGCTAAGAGAAAATCAAAAGCATGAATATTTAAAGCCCGGAGATGAGGCAGACACAGAGCGCATCCAAGCCCATCCCAGCCCTGCTCCGAGCACTGTCCAGGAGGGAACAAGGTCCTTCTGTGGCAGCCAGCGCCACACAACCCACGTGCCGGCGGTGAGCAGCTGCTGTTGGCTTGCCGGGCTCTGCCGGGGGGGAGCAGCGATGCTGAGATGTCACCGGTGCTCGCAGCTTCCTGGAATACGGGGACATGCAGTCCTTTGAGAGCACAGATCTTGCCTGGAGGGCTGGTGGGAGAAAGAGGAGGACGGCCAGGAGCAGGATACAGGTAGGCTGTGCGCTGGGCAAGGCAGGGCTCAGCACAAACCCCCAGCCGCGGTGGGGAGCCTGTGGGAGAGGCTGCAGCTAATCGCTGCTGCTTCCCGCATCCCAGCTGCTCCTCCCGGGAGAAGCGATGAAGGGGCTGCGGCTGATCGGAAGAGCTGTGCTGACTCACAGGCGGCGGGGCAGGCTCTGCCCGCGGCGCGGGCTGCGCTGGGGCTGGGGCGCAGCGCAGGAGGGGCTCCCGGCGAGGGGAGGGGACGCAGCGCTTATCTGGAGCAGAAACATCAAGGTCACAGGCGGAGCTAGCGGGAGCGGGCGGCAAGAACGTGCCGGGGGCAAAGCTGGCCCCTTCAACCTCGGGGAGCTGGGTGAAACTCCCACCTGTGGATCAGGGGGCTCAGGGGCAGGTCTCCCCTGTTGCCCCAAATTCGACGCACTTGCATGCAGCAGGAACTTGGGCCAGCCCGACTGTGCTGCCCTCCACAGCCTTGGCCCCATTGAGGGACAAGAGCTCTCCCCCATCCCCTCTAGGATGAGGCAATGAATTCAGACAGAACACAAGCCCTCATGCATGACAAGCCAGATCCTTACGAACCACCAAGTGCTCTGTCCACCAAAATAAACCCGGGTAAATCCAGGCTAAGGAAAGGGCTCTCCCTGCTTGGAGCCTTCGCCCAGCACTGCTTGGCACTGGCAGCTGCCTGCCCCACTTCACAAAGCCTGGCACACTGCCATAGGGACAGGGAAAGGGAAGCCACAACAGGGCTGGAAATTGCCACCTATGTGACGCGAGGGGCTGTGGCACACACGAGTGGCTTGTCACTGAAGCGTCTCCTTGGCCATGCACACCAGCTCTGTGAAGGCCAGCCCCCCCCAGCTCAGCCATGGTGGTCCCACAGGCGCAGAGAGCTTGTGCTGGCTGTTCCACAAAGTGCCTGTCCCCTCCAGGGGCCCCCGGCTGTTCAGTGCTGTGACCTTCCTGTGGCCGCAGCAGCACTCCTCTAAAGAAAAGCAGGAAGCCCGGAGCCAGGAAGTTGCTGGCCCGGTGAGGGGCCAGTGCAGCCCTGTTGCCAGGGGAGCCTGGCTGGGCAGCATCAAGTGGCCACGGAGCAGTGGGGTTTGCCCGTGGTGGACTGGCCACTGGTTGATGTGGGCCTGGGCTTGCCTGGCACGGCAGCTCTGTGAGCCCTGATGCTTCCCCAGGGTGAGAGCAAGAGGGAATTGCATGGGGGCAGGAGTGTCTCCTTGGCCCCTTTCCACCACCCCAGGGCTTGGAGCAGCCATCACCTCCAGGCAGCAAAGGGATGATGAACCTCCCAGCTGAAGCTCCTGCTCAGACATATCTCTGCTTTTATAAGCTAGAGTAATTCCTGATTATCTCCCAAGCTTCGAGGCCAGTCTGCCCACACCACCCAACAGCCTGTTACAAGATGCATCGCAGCTCCCTGCCCTTGGGGACTAGAGCTGCTACCATCGCAGCCCCCCCAGCCCCAGAGTCCACCCCAGGGCATCAGAGCTCCCCCACAGTGGGCTCTGAGTGCAGAAGGCAAACATGGAGATGTGCAAAGGCGCAGAACACCGGCCCTGCCTGAACAGGCAGTCCCAGGCCCCATCCCACAGGCTGCAGCCCTTCCCCTTGCCAGGCAGACGCCAGGAGCTCCTGCCCCTGCAGCAGAGGATGAGCAGAGCAGCTGCAACAACTGCCCCCAAGGAGCTCTGGGGACATCTTCTGGCCCAGCTGCTCCATGTGCCCTGCCACCACAGAAAGACAGTGGATCATGAGAAACAGAGGGATGTGGACTACTTTCAGGCACCTGAGACTGGGACTTCACACACCACCTGGGGCAAGGAAGAGAAGCAGAGTGGGGATGCTCAGGGCTCCGCTACCAACATCCTCCCTGGAAAAAAGCTGGCAGCTGAGTCAGAGGCCTGGAACATACCAGTGGTTTGGCAAGAAATCGCAGCAAGGTGCAGGTGGCCACACATACAAACCTTGCCCTGGACAGGAGACCCTCTCTGTCCAACTGCAGCCAATGCTGAACCTCTGAGGCAGAGGGGAAGCAAAGGAGAACACTCAAATCCAGCCAATAGCTGATTTTTTCCCCCACACATCACAGCAGCATCAAACAACATTTATGCATTCCTGCACGCAACCTCTCCTTCATTCCGAAGAGGGGGTTAGGAGATACCAGTGCAGATGTGGGGAAAAGGCTGGAGACCTCCCAGAAGGCAGAGGAGGCAGGCAGGATCCACCACCGAAGCCACTTAGCCCTCCACCGAAGTCCTTACCACATACTCCATCGCCGGCGGAGGGCAGGGCAGGCCCCGGGCAGGGAGCAGAGACACACAGCCCCTCTCGTCTGGCACTCCGACCTGCGGTTCGGGGACAAACAGGGAGTTAGCCAGCCCTGTCCCAGCCCGCTGAGGTGGGTGGGGGCCACGGTGCCAAGAGGCAGACCCTGCTCCTCCATGCTGTCCACAGGTGGATGGGGCTGTGGCTGCTGTGCAACATGCTGCTGGCACAAAGAGTAAAAGAAACCTGGAAGCCACTTTCTTCCCACTGGAAAGAAGATGGAGATGGGATGCGCTGGGACAGGAACACCAGGCTGAGCCTGGCACTGCTTGGGCCCTGCCCGCACTGGCAAATGGTATCAGGGGCCTAGAGTCACCTGTGACCCAAGGAAAGTGCTGGAGCCGATCCCTGCCCAGCCCAAAAACCAGTACTGGAAAGCCACACGCAAGGAGGGAGAGCAAAGGCAACCAGGGAGGCAGAGCTGCCCCCTCCTCACCCCTTCAGCTGGCACTCTGACACAAAATTATGCACAGAGCCCCCAGGGCTGTGTCCCTTCCTCCCAGGGGACCAGTGAAGACAGGAGTCATGGAAAGAGTCTACAGGGGGGGTGAGCTGGCAGAGGCAGGAAGCTCTGCCAGGGGAAAACAAGGCAAGCAAAGCACTCCTCTCACTCCCACTGCCACTGCCCAGCCGAGGCAGTCAAGGCCAGCCCGGTGGAGCAGTGCAGGACAGCAGACATGATTTACAGCTTGGCAGCAATTGTACCTTTATCTGCCTGTGCCAGCTGTCGCCAGTAGATTGGACGGCAGCGAGATAAGGAGGGCTTTGCTTGGCCATGGCAGTGGAGATTGAGCCCTGCAGCACCATGCCACCGCCAAGCAGAGGTGGTGACCAGGTCCTCTGGACATCGGGCAGAGGCTGGTGGCAGGGAAGGAGCATCTGGACCCAGAGCCAGGGTGCTCAGCCTTACCAAAGCCCATTTGTGTCCCTCCCGAGGATGGAGCACTGCTTTGCACAGCTCCAGAGGGGGCCCAGCCAAGGCATTCCCCCACCAAAGGGCAGCGGGTGGATCCTCAAGCCCTCCTTGGCTGGGAGGAGATGGCATCTTCAGCCCCTCTGGTACAGGCTGACACCAGGGCAGCCCTGGCAAGCACAGGAAAGAAGTGCCCTTTGCCCACAGACTTCTGCAGCGCCAACGTGGCAAGCAGGGCCCAGGTCACATCTCCTTGGAAGCCGTGTCCATGGTCTATAATCTGTGTGGGTGACCCCATCTAAGAGATTCAAGGGGAGAAGCAAGAACAGATGGACACAACACACTGCTGGAGAACAGACAAAGATCTCCAAGGGGGAGCAGCCACCCCTGTCCACAACAGCTGGGTAGGCTCCAGGTACACCCTGCTGCCTTACTCTGAAGCACAGAGGGCAGGAGGGCAGACCCCAGCACTGCAGAGGCCGAGGAACCCTCCAAACCCAGCCGCTGCCCCGTCCCTGCCGGAGGTCATGCCAGGCTTGGGGCTCGGGGTTGTCCCCAGACCCCGCAGCACCTCTACAGCCGGTGTCCTTCCCGTGTACCGCACCGGCACGGGGTGGGGACACGCAAGCCGGAGCCCCAGGCACACACAGCTAGCCGCCACGCCGGGTGGGTCACCCCAGATCTCAGCACAGCGCGGCACCGGCTCCTCCAACCCCCGTCGGGCGACACACGGGAGGGTCCGGGCCTGCCCCACGGCCAGGCTCCCTCACGCCGGGCAAACGAGGCAGCCGGGAAGGGCGGCTCGGCCCTCACAGCCCGGGGAGCGGCGGCGTCTCGGGGGCGGCTGCGGCAGAACCCCCAGAACTCGTTCCGCGGAAGGCGGCGGCGGCGGCGAGCGATGTGGCCTCGGTCCGGCGACACTGCGGCCGCGGGGGCACCGCGGGCCCTGGCCCTGGGTCCCGGGCCCTGCGCGGGTCCCCCCCTCCTCCATCCGCGCGCGCCCTCACCGCCCCGGCCGGNGCGGCGGCGTTTGAAAGCGCCGCGGGGGGCGGGGGCGCCAACGGCCGCCGAGGGAGGGCACGGCGGGCCTGTCATGGCGCACAAACAGATCTACTACTCGGACAAGTACGACGATGAGGAGTTTGAGTACCGGTACGGAGCGGGAAGGGGTCCCGGTAACATCTGCTTGATAAGGATGCAGGGGTCTCGGTTAAGGTTTACTGGGCTGAGGGAGGGAAATGCCTCGGTGGCGTAGAACGGTGGGGTGGGGAGGATGTTAACGGCTCGCGAGTGGGAGGGGAGCGGTGGGCGAGTCATGGCTCCCTAGTGAGGCAAGAGGGGAATTATCCTGGTAACTCGGGGGGTCCCAGTGAGGGTTCTGTATCGGGTCACGGTGCTGGTGCCGTTAAGAAGCTCTCCGGTAGGGAATCTCCGCCCTGGGGAATGAGGGGTTGTCGGGGGTGCCCCGGTGTTGACTGAGAGGTGCGGGGTGCAGGCACGTGATGCTGCCCAAGGACATCGCCAAGCTGGTGCCCAAGACCCACCTGCTGTCGGAGTCGGAGTGGCGGAATCTGGGGGTGCAGCAGAGCCAGGGCTGGGTCCACTACATGATCCACGAGCCAGGTGAGCCCCGCGGGGGAGCGGGTGGCGCCCAGGCGGCCCGGCCTGACCCCCTCTTTTGCCCCGCAGAGCCCCACATCCTGCTCTTCCGACGGCCATTGCCGAAGAAGCCAGAAAAGTGAGCGGCCCCTGGTCTGCCGAAGCTCTCAGTCCTTCCACGCTGAGAAAACACCTTCCTTCTCCTCGGCATTTCTCGGGGGCTTCACCCCCTGACCCTCGACGCTGCCTGGGCGTCGTTTTGTCGGTTCGGCCCTGGTTCGGGGGGCCCTTCTCGTTGCGATGCCTCCAAAGCTTCAATAAAGTGATGTTTGGGAGCTGTCTGTCTGCAGTGCCGGGGGAGCTGGGGTGGAGGGCGAAGGGCTCCCGGTACCGCGGAGTCCTCCTTCCCGAGGAGGCTCCCCGCGCCCACCGGAGAGGGCATGTGCCCCGGCCCGCCGGGCACGGCCATGGAGGCGGAGCTGCACCGGCACCCCCCTCCCCCCTGTTCTGCGATGGTTCCGTCCTCGCAGGTCCCGCCTCTCGGCCAATGGGAGCTGGCAGAGCCGTGTGACTGGCGTGCGGAGCGGCCTGTGAGCGCGCGGGGCGGTGTCGCGGTGTGCGGAGGTGCCCGGAGGTGCCCGGGCGGCTCCATTAAAAAATTGCTGCGCGCCGCGCTGCGGGCTGCGGGGCGGGTGCGCGGGCCTCTGCGCGCTGCCGCCTGTCGCCCCATGGCTGCTTCGGGCCCGGCAGCGGTGGCCCAGGGATCCGCCAGCACCGCTGGCATCATCATCATCGGCGACGAGATTCTCAAGGTGCGGCCGGGGGCGGGACTGGGCTGCGGGCGTGGGGCGGGCTGGGGCCTGTGCCTGGGGTCGGGGCGCCCCGCCGTCATGGGCGTCTCCGGTCCCCTCAGGGCTACACGCAGGATACAAACTCTTTCTTCATGTGCCGGCGACTGCGGGCTCTTGGCGTGAGTGTCGCCCGGATCTCCGTGGTCCCCGATGACGTGGAGGCCATCGCCAGCGAGGTGGCCACCTTTGCTGCTCGCTTCACCTACGTGCTGACCTCCGGGGGCATCGGCCCCACGCACGACGATGTGACCTTCGAGGCCGTGGCTAAGGCCTTTGGGGAGCGGGTCGTCCTCCATCCCGAGCTGGTGGCCCTGGTGCACAAGTTCTTTGGCAAGACAGAGGAGCAGTGCCCTGAGATGAAGCTGGCTCGCGTCCCCGAGTCCTCCCGCCTCAACTACGGCACAGACGGGCACACTGGCAGCACCTTCAAGTACCCGCTGGTCAGTGTGCGCAATGTCTACATCTTCCCCGGCATCCCGGCGCTGATGGAGCGTGCCCTGGATGGCCTTGCTCACCTCTTCCACAGCAAACAGACCCACTTCCACTCCCGCACCGTCTACGTGGCGTCCGATGAGATACTCATCACGCCGGTGCTGGACAGGGCTGATGCCACCTTCCGGGGCCGCGTCAGCTTGGGCTCCTACCCAGACTGGACCAGCAACTACTACCGTGTGAAGCTGACCCTGGACTCAGAGTCAGAGCAGGACCTGGAGGAAGCATATTGCTTCTTGATGAGGGAGCTGCCACCGGGTGTTGCTGTGCCATTGGTGACAGACTGTGTCTCTCCAGCAGCTGTGGAGGTTTATGGCCTGGCTGAGTCAGGTACCGGGAAGAGGTGCTGCAGCACAGCTCCATGCTTCTCCTGTGCAGCCTAGCAGGGCTGGGGCAGTGGGAGCACCAGCCTGGGAGCAGAGCTTGCCTTTTGTGGTGTGCTGGGAGGCTTGAGGTGTGCTGCAACTGCAGTGGGCTTCATCCCACACAGGTGGGAATGGGACCCTGTAACCTCAGTTAGGGCTGGTGGTGGCAGGGTCTGAGAGCACAGTGTGCAGCAGTAGCTGCAGTGCCACAGTTCTCCAGTGCCCTCATGAGCCCTGTCACATTGTGGCCCAGGTCTCTGGGTTGGACAAGCTCTTGGCTGTGGTACCAGCAATGGCTCTGCTGTGTGTCCAGAGGGTGAAGTGCCGTAGGCCCTGGGGCCGTGCTAAGGGAACACGAGCTGGGCAGGCACCAACTGTCCTGTCCTGGCAGGCTCGGCCCTGGGGCAGAAGGTGGCAGCAGCCCTGCGAACGATCGAGGAGGCCTTGGACCGGTACAGCCTGGTCCAGCTCTGCGTCGGCTTCAACGGGGGCAAGGACTGCACAGCCCTGCTGCACCTCGTCCATGCTGCTGTGCAGAGGTACCCACGCATGGGGCTCCAGGCTGGGGCAAGGCTGAGGGGTCCTTCAGACCCTGGCCAGGGCTCTGGGGCTCTTGCTTGCTCCACCCTGGGGGAATGAGCAGATTCCTGGGCTCCAGCTGGTTGGATCTGGATGGTGCCTTGCCTCCAGTTGCCATCAGTCAGAGTCCAGCTGCACTGGGTCTCTCTGCAGGCGGTTCCCAGCGAGGCAGGAGAGGCTGCAGGTGCTCTACATTCGCATTGTGTCCCCATTCCCTGAAATGGAGCAGTTCATTCAGGCAACAGTCCAGAGGTAGGAGGCAGAGCGGGGTGGGCTGCTGCCCAGAGGCTGTGCAGTGCTGCTTGCAGCCCGCAGACAGCTGCCCACCCTGCCTGTGCAGGTACGGGGTGCAGCTCTGCACGGTGGAGGGCTCCATCCGGGAGGCACTGGCCCAGCTGAAGGAGCAGCAGCCACAGCTGGAGGCTGTCCTGATGGGAACGCGCCGCACGGACCCTTACTCACGCACCCTGACCCCCATGTGTGTGACAGACCCCGACTGGCCCCCTTACATGCGGGTGAACCCCTTGCTGGTACGTGGCCTCCACTTGCTTTGGGGCTGGAGTTGTTGCCACAGGGCCTGGTAAAGGGACCTGATGGGGCTGGGAACCAGCAGTGATCCACCCCCATCCTGGACAGCTTCTCTCACAATTCTCACTCTCCCAGAGTATTTGCTGCCCCTCTGTGCAGCTGTGGGTGCCCCTTGCTGCAGTGAGGCTGCTGGGTGCTGTTGGGCAGGGCTTGTTCTTTCCTGCTGGGGGGTTGCCCTGTGCTTAGGGAGGTGCTGGGAGGGGCAGTGGTGCTCTGATGACCATCTGGCTCTCCCAGGTGCTCTCCAGGAAGGTCTGGCTTGCTTCCTTGGGAGGCAAGGGAGCAGCCTTTTGCCTCTGCCTCAATCCCTGCCCAATTTTGCTTGCAGGACTGGACCTACCGGGACATCTGGGAGTTCCTGCGCAAGCTCTTTGTCCCCTACTGTATCCTCTATGACAAAGGGTGAGTGCCCGGTGCTGCCCTTCTCACGTGCACAGCCAGTGGCCCTGGGTGCAGTCCTGCAGCTGCTTCTTCCCTCCACAGCTACACGTCCCTGGGGAGCATGACCAACACACAGAAGAACCCAGCCCTACGCTGTAGCGATGCTCAGGGCCGGGAGAGCTACCGGCCTGCCTATGAGCTGGAGAATGAGGAAGAAGAGCGCACCTCCCGCCACTGAAGGCCACGCTCTGGGAGCCTCCACTGGAATGCTGCTGGGAATGACACTGAATAAAGTTGCTGCCTGTCAGCACTAAATAAACTTGCTGCAGTCTGCACTGCACTGGCACGTGGTCTTGTTGAGCCCTGAGGGCTCCATGGGGCAGGAGTGGGAGGAACAAAAGGGTCCCCAGGTTGTGCCCCCTCCCTGCACCCACTATTGTAGGAGTTTTGGAAATGCAGAGAATGTAGCAGGTTCCAGTGCTTGCCAGAGCCCCACATGTCAGCACTGCTGCCTCTCCCACCATGTCAGATCCTGCTGATTCCTCATGGGCCATGCAACTCCTCTGGACCATGGCAGCCTGTCTGCAGGGTGCTCCCCAGCAAGTGGCACGGGTACAGGCACTGGCACTGCCAGCACCCACTGCCACCTCCCTTGGGCTGCGCCTGGGCTCCTGGTTGCTGCGGCTTCTGTGGAAATGCATCTACCTCCTTCTCTGCAGCTGGTGCATCCGTGAGCTGCTGGACTAGGGAAGGGCCCCCCCCAGTGTCACAGGACCCCGTCAACCCCTGCCTGCCCTGGTGCTGTGGGTGAGTGACCTGCCTGCAGCTTGACTTGACATGGTGCTTGGAACGTGACGGGGCCTGGCTGTGGTGTTTGACGGGAGACAGCCTGGCTGTGGCAGTTCTGGGGGTTGAGAGGGTGTGGCCTTGGTACTGGTCAGTGCCTTGTTACCCCCTGTGCCTCTCTCCCCTCCCCAGGACTGTCCCTGTTGCCCTGTGATGATGGAGCTGATGGACCTCTGCTGCTGAGACTCTGCTCCAGCCTGTGCTCCCCCCGATCAGAGACCCCAATAAACCTGAGCAGTGCCTGACTGACTGCATCTGTTTGGGCAGGGCTCTGGGAATGTCTGTGTGCGTGTGTGTCTCCCCAAACCTCCCAATCCTAGCCCTGGCTAGCACTAAGGCACTCCAGCACAGCCCTTGCCCCTGTCCAGGACTGAGGGTCCCCACGTCCCTTGGGGCCAAGGGGCAAGAGTGGGGGCTGGGGTTCTACCTGCATCTCCTGCCTGCTCCCCCACTCCTGGCCGTTTCCTGTTTCAGTCTGTGGGAAGCAGCTAGAGCAAAATATCTCCAATGGGCCCAGCCTGGCTGGGAGCTGCAGCAAAGGTCATGGCTGGTGGCACCAGAGCATAGCTATGGGGGTGGCTGTGGGTCTGTGAGCCCACCCTGCCCCATTGCTGCCTGTGCTGGTGCCTGGCCCCAGCACAGGGGAAGCTCTGCATGCCCCGTCCTCGGCAGCAGCGCTGGCGCCAGTGTGGCCTCCCTTATCTCGGCGGGAAGTCAGGAGCAGGAAGCCTGGCCCGGCGCGGGATAAGGGTCCCGTTTACATTAGCTCCTTTGTTGTGGAGCAGGCTCCCACCCTCACCCACTGCCTGTGGGGGGGGGCCTGGCCAGGTCAAGAACTGAGGGGCAACAGAAACCCTTGCCCAAGATGCCACAAGGGGCTTAGGTAGTCCTTGCAATGGTCCCTGTGAGGACATGAGTAGGGATGGGGTCTGCCAAGACGGTGCCCTGCCACTGTGCCTGATGGCCTCCCCCTGCCCAGATCAGCTACTCAGCTGGACCCTGCCCTGTGGTTGTGCACTGGTGTCTGTGGTGCCTTTTGGGCTCCTGGCTGTGCTTGGCTGCCTTGGGAACGTGGTGCTGGGCATCCCTGACCGCTGGAGCCCACGCATCTTGTGTCTGCCGTGTCCTGGTGTGGTAGCCCTGACGTGGTGGGCCTGGCGGTGGCTCAGCCCCAGGGCTGGCTGGGATGAGGGAAATCAATGAATTCCCCAAACGGGAAGGTCCGGGGGAGGGGAGAGCGTCCTAGCACAGGAAAAGGTCCAGGCAGTGACGCGTGACGGGCAGAGCAGTGCCGGCCGCCCTGAGAACACAGCCCCATGCAGTGCCCTGGAGTCTCTCACCCACCTCCGCCACCCACCGTGAGTGAGACCCTCTTCTGCAGGGACCCCTTTTCCAGCCCCATGATAGATAGGGGGGTGAGAGGGGAGCGGGTGGGTGCTGTGGCCAGGAGCGTATGGACCCCTGCCCTTGCTGTCTGAGTACAGGCAGGTTCCCCAGCAGTGAGGGTTGTTTTTGGGCTCACGTCTGGTATGACCTTGGGCATGCCAGTACGCCTTGAAGCGGCGCCGTGCCCTCATCATGGGGATGACAGCAGCAAATCCAGGCAAAGCAGCCTTGCCAGGGGTCTGGGTGAACAGAGGAAGATGCACAGGGTCCCCATTGGGATTCCCCTGGAGCCACAGCCCTCTGAGAGCACGAGGGGTGATGCCTGTTTCCATCCTGCAGGTGGTCCCCACGACCACCCCATGTTCCGTTCACGCCGTGCTGGGCTGGTGCGGAGGCTGTGGCGGCAGCGCTGTGCAGCAGCCAGCCCCGAGGATGGCCTCGGTGCCCTCAAACCAGCGGTGCATGCCCTCTTCAAGAAGCTGAAGGATGAGGAGCTGGAGCTGCTGGTGCAGGTGGTGGAGAGCCGGGGCGCCTGGGAGTCTGGCTGCGTTTTGGCACCACGTGGGGACCCACGAGGGGTCAAGCAGGGACTCCCCCCTCAAGTCCTGCTCTGTCGCCTCTTCCGCTGGCCTGACCTCCACCAGTCCCATGAGCTCAAGCACCTCTGCTACTGTGCTGGGGGCCAGGGGGCCTGTGGGGACTTGGCTGGGCTGTGCTGCAACCCCCATCATTTCAGCCGCCTGGCTGTACCTGGTGAGTGCTGGCGGCAGCACTGGAGGCTGCCTCGCCCACCCAGGCTCTGACCTCTGCTCTCTGGGGCTGGCTCAGGGCTCCAGTGTGCTCCAGGGGGGCAGGATGCACTCCCAGCCTCCCATTTCCTTCTTTCTCCTCTGCAGAAACCCCGCCACCCCCCTACTTGAAGGCATCCCGTGGTCCCTCCTGGCCAGATGAGCCCCAGCTCATGGAGTTCAGCTACAACGGTGGGGACTGGTGCGGTAAGATGGGCCCACCACACTCCACAACCCTCTGCCACACCCAGCAGGCAGGAGGGCACTGGGCAGGGCTGAACCCCTGAGTCAGAAGCAGAGATTGGAGAGGACAGAACATGAAAATCAGGGAATGGAGCCAGCAGTCACTCCCAGCAGGAGGAAAAGGCTCCGACAGGGGATGAGGGGTTCCTGCTGGGGGAGCAGTCTGGGCCCAGACGCCCCCCCCGCCACTGAAGCTCCTGTTATTTTTGGCAGCACCAGGCTCCCTGCTGGAGGAAGCGCTGCCTATGGGGACACACACAATGTGCCTTGACGCACACAGCCCCAGCTCCTGCCTGGCTGCTGGCCACCAAGGCCACCAGCTGCCACTGCCCCACCTTCCCCTGCACTCAGGGACCAACCCCCCGCACAGCCCTCCCCCACCCCTTCACCACGGTACTTGGGGACCGGGAACAGCTCCAGGGACTCACACCCAGCGCAGAACTCTGTGCTGAGGCATCCCTGGTGCGCCACGTCCATCCATCTGTCCTCATACGCCCTCTGTGCCCACTCCCCTTGGCCCATCCAGCTGCTTGGCTCAGTCATGTCCTGGTGGTGACAGCTCTGCTCTCCCCTGCTAGACACCAGTCCCTCATGGAGCACCATCAAGGATGGCTGTTGGTGCAAACTGGCTTACTGGGAGTACCGGACGCGCGTGGGCCGCCTCTACGCAGTGCACGAGGCATCAGTGAACGTCTTCTGCGAGCTGCCGTGGGGCAGCGGGTTCTGCCTGGCCCAGCTGCCCGCCGCCTACCGCAGCTGTGCTGTCCGGCGGGCACGGGGCAAGATTGGCCGGGGGCTGCTGCTGAGCCAGGAGCCAGGCGGCGTCTGGGCGTACAACCGCAGCGAGCACCCCATCTTCGTCAGCTCGCCCACCCTGAGCCCCCCCGGAGCCTGTGGGCTCACTGTCCTCAAGGTGCTGCCTGGCTACTCAGCAAAGGTGTTCGATTATGAGTGGGCAGGGGACAGAGGGGGCTGGCAGCTACCTGGGGAGGGACCCTGTGACCCCCACAGTATCCGCATCAGCTTTGCCAAGGGCTGGGGACCCTGCTACTCCCGGCAGTTCATCACCTCCTGCCCATGCTGGCTTGAGGTCCTGCTGAACCAGCCACGCTGAGGCTTGGGCTGGTGGGGGGGTGCCAGGGAGCTCCACCAAAGCAGGTTCACAAGCTGGGGGGCCCTTCTACTGTTCCTCAGCCTGTGTCTTCCAGGGCTGTGTTGCAGCAGGATCATCCTGGGTCTGGGGACTCTGTGCCTCAGTGCTGACTGGATGCAGTGCCCCTCTTGCATGGTTCACCACCTTGTCAGCACCTGCTTCCCCCAGTCATGGGGCTCTCAGTGACACAGGGCACTATTTAATATCTTTTTTTTTTAAAAAATTATTATTTTAATGATTAAGTTTATATTAATTTATCTATTTTTATAAAAAAAGCAGAGCATGAGGCAGGAGTCCCCATTGTCAGAGCCAGGCCTGGGGGGTGGCAGCCAGGGCCGGTGGAGACAGGGGGAGCAGGAGAGAAGGGAGGTGAGAGGAGTGGGGAGGAGGTGGGAGCTGTGGGCCTAGGTGTCACTGCAGACAAGGGGAATGGGAGTGAACTGGTACGGTTGGGGGGGATGGGGCAGGTGAGCACAGCTGGAGTGTGGGGCAGGTTAGAACATCTGGATAGGTGCAGGGCAGGTGTAATGAGGCGGGGGCAGGTGAGCACCCCTGGGGTGGGGGTCGGTTCAGGGTTACCCAAGCTAGGTCCCAGGCCCGGGGGCTCCTTCAACCGTTCTGGCAGCATGGGGGAGCCCCGAGCAAATGAAGCCGAGGGGATCCCGGATTGCCCGAGTCATGACTGCTGTTTTTAACCTAAATAAACGGTGCCACCGGCACCAAGAGACCGCCGTGTCCCTATGCGTATCGGTGCCGCCCACGGGGCTCGGCTCCGGGAACCAGCAGTGCCCTCTGCAGGCAGCTGCCGCGGGCCGCGATGACCACCCGGTCCTTCCTGCCACGCCGCCGGCCCGGCTGAGCCCGCGGCCCCCGCCCGGCCCCGGTCTTGGCCCCGCCGAGAGAGGTGAGTGCGACCGCACCGTCGGCGTCGCCTCGGTGGAAGCAGGGAGAGAGAGAGACACCGGGAGCACAGCCGCGGGCAGTGGCAGAGCGCAGCGGCGATGGCGAACCGTGGCCCGAGGGGACGGGCGGGGAGCGATGGAGCCGGGGGTCGGTGGCAGCCGTGCGGAGGGTGAGGTAGTTCTGCGGGTTGCCCCCTCCGCCCCGCGGAAGCGCCGAGCCTGGCGGGCCGGTACTCTGGACGGGGATGCAGGTGCACGGTCAGAGGGACGGAGCTGGGGGGAGCGAAGCGGGTGGCTGGGCGAGGCGCGGCGGCAGGTGCCCCGTACCGGGGCCTGGCGAAGGGGTGGGGGTCCCGTTCTCGGCCCCGGCGCCGTGTCCCCGCGCGGTGCCCCGGCGCGGCCCCCCCGCCCACTGACATAACGTCTGCGCGGGGCCGTGTTTGCCTTGGCAGCCCCGGAGCGGCGGTGGCTCCTCACACTTTCCGCTAGCGCCGGGCAGTGGCCGCGCTCGGAGCCAGGCGCGGGGGGGCCGGGGTGAGCCGAGGTGAGCCCCGGGGCCGCCGCTGCCTCCCTGAGCCGGCAGCGGCCAAACAGGTTGCGCGGGGCCCGCGCCCAGGCACCCGCGGAGGAGCCACCCCGCTGGGGGCCGCCGCGCCCCGCTCCAGCGCCGCCGAGAACAG